>BMAO01027965.1:0-91028 GCA_019973975.1 Trichonephila clavata
TTAAATCTGTCGAGAGCGCAAACGTCCTCCCGGTGGTGTGTGTGGTAGTTAGGAAAGAGGGGTGTCAGATCAGGTGTCGTCCGCGTCACTGGACCATGGTTTAAAATTACACAGTCCGTCGCCAAAAGCCCTCATGTAGCTAAACAGTGTGACGTTAATACTCACTCGTGGCTGGCGTATCGCGAGTTCGAGTCCTAGTGCCACTGAAGACCCACTGTGTAGATAGTCTGATGCAAGTTTAATCTGCCTTGATTAAAAGTCCTCCCGATGATTTGGTGTGGTTGTATAGAGGGGGCAGTTTCGACAGGGGTAACATCCTTGTGACTTTACCGAAGCTTAAAATTATGAGGTCCGGGGCAAATAGCCCTCTTGTTAATTTACAGTGTGGCGTAAATATAACTCTGATGGTTAAGGAATAAAGACTTGATCTTGGATTGGATATAATTTATGATAAGCCTGATCACAGACACGTGCCTTGTTAAGGCTTTGACAACTAAGTTGAGAAACTTAGCAAGAGAAAGGGACCCTCTGCAGAGGAGGGTCTTTTGCGGTTGTAGGATTTTTTGAGTGATATTTAGTAAAGGTGTTTTCTCAGGCCCTCATGCAATTGATAAACATGTTCTAATGTATTAAGTGTCATTTTGGAACGCTTCGATTGATATTATTGGCAGTCTCTAGTTGAGATTGTGGGATCATTTGACGCATACGTCGTAGTCGTTTAAATAACTATTTACGATTTTTAATGTCTTGATTATATTCGAAGACGGTTTTTGCATTAGAAATACATTCAACCAGAAGTTCTAGATTGTTCTGCCATATAATGTAAAATTTCGAGTCACCGTTAAGGACTACGCTTTTGATCTGAGTATAGCATATGGTTTGAGATAACAACCTATAAGGTTATGGATATACATACACAATGATGTGCTTTAGACCAGGGGTGCGCAAAATATTTATATCGCCAACCACTCATTTTATGTAAAATTTTGACGGAATTGCCGTCGTTTAGTTGAGTGTCATTTGTGTTCCGTGTATGATTTATTTCACAAAGTGCTTGTTTAATGCGTTGGTTCTTAATTGAGTACGGGAAAATGAATGAACAAAAGATTGATTTAAACTTTTTTTTCAAGAGCGATAAGAATTTACTGCCGAAAATCAACCCTTGAATTATAAGATTCAGCAGCAGAATAAATATCAGAAGGAGTCCACACCTTCTACCGCGCTTAAATACAAGTATCAGTGTCTAAAATACATTATTAAAAGGCTATTCACAAGCACCTTTCGGCCTATTTAACAGCTGAGCTAATCGCTAATCTACTCTTCACGGTAAAGGCAAGACTACTAACCGCTAGTAAAAATGATACTAACTCAGTTTCGGTGAGCGTCTCTTTATTTATAGGCCTCGTGGATCCTTCGAGAAAGATCCGCTTGCGTCATAGATCGTAAGATTAGTGGAATTCTCCTCTAATTTCCAGAAGAATCCATAGGGTGCCGAAATCGCCAAAAATTATCACCTTCATGGTCGCCATAGTTAAAAAATTGGTTGCCAAGTCACCAACTTGGTCGCCAGAAATAATGCCAACTTGGCTATATCGCCAAGATTACGCCAAGTTCCTATTGAATCGCCATTGTAATGTAAGGAACGGCGTTGCTTGCGAATGTTACAATTTTAACATAAAATAAATATAACATAGAGTAATATAAATGCATTATTCATCCAAATACAAATTATTTACACCATTTTACACAAAATTCGTAACAATATCATAAAATTTTTTATCCACATAGGTAGGCTCCAATTAATAAAAAATTTTTCCTCCATATAACCAAATCCCCACCTCACTGTACACGTTGTACAAATTTTTTTAAGAAATAAGTTTAAATTATTTTTTGAGCGAGATATGATTTTTGTTTTAGATTTTTATATAAAAACTATACATATTTTACTTGTAATCTGCAGTACTGCAAAAAACAAAACTCTTACAAAAATAATACTAAATTTTACTTTCATTTGATGGGACCAGATGTTATTTGTCCAATCGATCTTTTCCAATTTTTATTTACCGAGTCTAGTCTTCTAGAGATTTATGGAATTCATGAATAAAGATTTATTTTGTCTAGGATTTGTTTTTTCTCTACTAGAACGATGTTTTGATTACGAAATCGAATATAAAAGAGAGGGGCATAATCTAGAACCCAAGTGTATGCAATCTTGCTTTCAAGCTCAAACCTTGATCTTTAATATTTACGAAAGTTTATTGTACGATATAAGAGCCTTCAGGGCCGCCACGTGGGCGTGGCAAAATTGTTCACCGCACAAGGGCACCTGGGTCTGGGAGGTGCCAAAATTTATAGTACTTATAGTTTTTTTTAATTTAATGTTACTTAAATAAAAGTTGTTAATTATACACTTGCAATTTTGCATGTTTCATATTTTCTAAGCAATAAAATGAGATTTTATTTCAATTCTAATTTTATTTTGTTTTCGTTTGTGTAAAACAGAAGTTGATTGCCGATACGAACAATAAAAACACGTTCTAATGATTATAGCTGTTTTTCATTAAAAGTTTATAATTATTATGTACCTGAGATGTTTTCAATATTTCAATTGCTTATAACAAATGCTTTTTAGTAATTTGTGTTAATACTGGTTTAATTTACTTAAATATTTTGAATCAGCAAAAAAAAGATAAATTTCGCACTAAATTCTCAAAAATAAATTTTCCGCAGAAAAAAATGTTTTTAAATTTTCATTTAAATTAGTTTTTTTTATCTGAATCTTTATTTAGTAGCAAATGACATAAATGGGCTTTCGACTTTCTAATAGTATATTGAGAAAAAATCATATCCTAATTTTTGTATATGGAATGAAAATTAAACTTTTTTATTTAGTGCAATAAATATTTTTTTAGAAACATGTTCTCAAAAAAAAAAGTTCGCGGAGCACAAAATAGAAAAAGAAAATTGCAACGAGAGGAAGTTAATCAGAAACTGGGAGGATCTTTAAATAAATATCTCAGAAATACAATAGGATTAGACGGAGAAGCAATTGAACCAGAGCCATTAACATCAACATCTGTTTTGAAATTTCACAGTGAAAATTTATCTCAAAATGTAAATGCATCAGAATATGATCAAGAAGAAGTCACGATTGTACCAATAGAAAAATTAGATGTTGATACAGAAAATTCACCTGGTAATAACGTAATATCTCAAAACGAAGATTTTGGCTTTGAGTTAAACGATCCAGCTACCTGGCCTGATACAGTTTCTATAAAAATTAGAGATTGTTTAATTGAAAATGGGGGGCCTTCACGCTTGATAACCAAATATTTTTTGAGAAATAATTCTAGCAGAAAGTTTTCAGAATTCGTCTATTATAAATCATTACCGAATGGAGAAAAAATATTCAGAAATTATTTAGTATATTCAAATTCCCGAAAAGCAGCTTTTTGCTTCCCATTTTAACTATTCAGTGAGAAGCATTTTTTTTTTATTGAAAACATTTATAAACCCCGTGCACCACACAATGTATCACACGGGGGCTTACAACACAAAGAAGAACGGATTACAAAACAAACATCCATGCCTACTCCGCGATTCAAACCCAGTTTCTACGGCACCGCAGTCAGTGTTACTAACCACTATACCGGATGGGCGGCTGATTGGGCACATTTAAACCACATTTTGAAAACACATGAAAGCAGTGCATCTCAACTTAAACATAGTTCAAAATGCAGTGAATTCAAAATGTCTTTGCGTTATTTATGTACCATTGATGCAGAAAAGGCTTACTAGCAATCGGTTATTGAACGGCTTATTTATTTAATTCGATTTTATCACGACAATGCCTTGCATTTAGAAGTCCTTTGAAATAATTGTTCATAGTGATAATGGAAATTTTTTTGAAGTTGGTTGAAATCATAGCAAAATTTGATCCAATAATCGCTGGAGATCTCCTCAAAAAATTCAAACTTCTCAAAAGAGGAGCATTGTGTTCATTACTTAGGGGATCACATTTAGAATGAAATTATAAGCCTTATTTCAGCAGTAATTAAAAAGCATTTATTACAAATGATTGAATCGTCAGAATATTATTCACTAATTTTAGATACTACATCTGATGTCAGTCATACCGAACTGTTGACTCTCTCTGTTGTAATTCTATTTGCTTATAAGAACGAGGAAACCAATAAATCCCAAATTGAAGAACATTTCTTAGGATTTCAATATGTCGACGACACTACTGGACAGGGCCTGTTTGAATACATAAAGGGACATTTTAAATCATTAGAACTAGATTTACTAGGTCAATATTACGACAATGGTGCTAATATGAGAGGAAAGCACAAAGGATTGCAGCAAAAAATTTTTGAAAATAACTCGAGGATACTCTATACTCCCTGCTCTGCCGTTCTCTAAATTTAGTTGTAAATTATGCAGCTAAAATTTCCTCCGAAACAGTTAATTTCTTCGCAGTAGTGCAGGAGCTTTACAACTATATTTCTTCATCCGTAAAACGTTGGTCTATTTTGCAACAGTATGTTGAAAATCTTGTGGTGACCTGTAGCCACCCCTTACATTCATACCTTCCTGTCTATCTGAAAACCCGGCTAGATGTGTTGGAGGATCTACTTCAGAAGTTCCCAAACTTTTTTGTGTCATAGACTCCTTGCCATGTTTTTCGATTTGGGGTAGACCCCCTGCTTAATTAATATTGAATTTTTGCAAATTTATCAACTTAAATGTCTTTTTGACAGCTGGTATTACTACTTTAAATGAATTAAATTTCTATCTGTAATGAAGTATAGTGATTAAAATTTAAAAAGCGCATGTTAAGGCGAAATGGTACCATCTTCACAATTTTTTTCATATTTAATATTTGATATTTGGTTTTAATTGTATTTCATAAAGGTTAATATTTAATAATAATTCCATACAAAAAAATTTTTAATTTGTTGCAAAATATTTGTAAAATTAAACTTTTTTGAGCTTTTTGAGGAATTTTTAAATCCCTAAGGCTTCTTTAAATATGTCTCTTTTCTTTCAAAAATTTTTTTCCAAGTACCTTATAATATACTACATAACACTGTGCGTGGGTTTTTTTTCTGCTGCTTCTCTATAATTTTTTATTGATTTTTTTATAGTTAAACTTCCAAAAATTCCCAAAAAAACATTAATTTTGATTTTGAAATTTTTTAGAAAAGTACTAAACATGTTAGAGCTAATTCCATGAACAGTTTTACAAAACATACATTTCAGAACATGTATAAAAAATTTCAAACCCATACTTCAATTATCAAAAAGCCTTAGGGTTTTGAATAACAGTATATGTACAAAAATTCAACATGGAGAAATATGAGTTTGAAGTTTTCATTCCATGAAGAGCATGATATAATATTCATCGAATAGTTTGAAACTTTTATGAACTGTTAATTAGCTTATTTAAAACTACTTACCATAAAAATTGCACAAATGTAGAACGATTAAACAGTATACTGCCATAATGAATATATAGAAAAAAACGAGTTAAAGATCAATATTTCATAAAACTTTATCTTAATAATTATAAAAAAAATAAACACACACACTTCAGAGCCAATTCCATGCTCAGAGCTAATGCACAACATGTACAAAAGATGTTTATGTCTTTATTTTTTATTTCAATGATTTTAAAAGCCTTCGCATGTTAATTATTGTACACGAATAAAAGCAAAATCAAATAGCAATTTATAGGTAAATTACTTTAAAATCTTAGAACTGTATTTGTGCATTTTTTTAAATAGATCTCTTAAAATATTTTAATAATAAAAGTGTTGAATATCGCACACATGGGATATATATATATCACCAAACACAAATATATAAAAATGGGAGAATTTTTCTATTCTTGCGAATTAGATTTTTAATTATCTGTGTTATCAAAATGAGATTTAGTATTTGTGCTTTAGGAGAATCTGTTTTGAAGTTTTAATTTCATTCATAATAATATCATAAAAAGCACGCACAACTTTTAAATCTTGACCACACAAATCCATTTGATCTTCAGTATATAATTCACAAACTAGAATTCTTGCATGAATTGCACAATTATTTCTTAAAATGATTTATTACTGCATGTATAATGTCAATCTCATTGATGCGCATTAGAAAAATAATTAATTCATTTTTTATCAAGCTCTGTTCTAGAAGATAATCTGAAATGTAGGCGTGGTAGTTGCTGTTTGGCATCAAACATTGCTCCACTACTTAATGAAAAATGCAGGAAAAGCTTTGAAATTTAGCAGGCATATTTATAAGGATTCGAGGTGTCAAATAAATCACTAAAATTTTTTTCGACAGTTTAATGATTTTTAGGGTACCATATCGCCTTAAATAAATTAAAAGTTAGTTAATACATGAAATATATGTTGAATAAAATCAATAAATGAATGATTTTAAAGGGAGGGATAAGTCTGGTACTACAATAACAAATTTTCAACATTTGGTTTTGATATTGTCAGTTTTAACCTTAAACCTCTTCTGTTAGTATTGTTAAGTTATTCTTTTTTTGTTTTGGAGATTGGCAACCGCGCTGCTTTTCAGTAGGAAAAACGATTAAAAACGTTCTCACGATATTTCATAATTCGGGAGAAATAATTGGTTTGCCTTTTCAAAGCCAAAATTGCTGATATCCGTTTCTAAACTTTAACATCTTCGTTAGTGCTTATTACGGTCAGTTCCTATTGTAATGGGGCATTTATTTTCAATGTGACCATATGAATTCATTGCCCCCCCCCTACTGTGGTATTACTATAGTCAAAGCATTCTCAAACCTGATTTCAAAATCTGAATTAAAGGCATTTAAATGTTGAACGTAGGTTAAAACGTCCTGACAGATTGTGACATTCTAAGAAAATTCAAGACCTCCGGTACTATACTTCTTTAGCTTAACTCGGGAAAGAAATGTTGAAATGGTTCTTGTTTTAATAAAATTTATCATCTCACCTTGTAAGTGGACATTAACCCTATTAAATTTAGTAAATATATGTGTTAAATAGGTAAAATTTAGTTTCCACTTGATTAAATTTTCTTTTAAATTTAAAGTCATGATCTAGTTTATATAATAAAAGCCACTATCATAGACCCCCATTTACACCTCATGGACCTCCAAATTATTTTTTTGCTGACGTAGACCCCTTGCAGGTCGTCATATACCAATGGGGGTCTATATCGAACGACATGATTCCAATTCAAACTGATTTATTGATTCTTATCAGATATTATAAATAGACACTACACAATTCTAATTAAGATGTATAACTAAGGTAGAGTGCAGAGGTGAGATTTAAATACAAGCGGGGATAATAATGCAGAATTTCAACTGAATCTAGGACAGCTTAAACGCGCACAATTACAACTACGCCTCACAATAATAATCTGATTTACTTAATCAAAGTCACTAACCTTATATTTTACTGCTGTGGTTCCTTCGTGACGAACTTCAGGCACTCAAATTAGCTGGATGAATTGACGAAGACTCGACGCTCCGTAATAATGAATTTTAATACTTTTAATTCCGCTTCTCTTCGCGCACATCAAAACGTATCAAGCTCACTTAACTTGTCAACAACTACGTGTCGACTTCTCGATCTCTTCACTTTTCTTTAATTTTGACTTTTCGCTTCCTCTTACTTAGCTCCCTTCAACTCGCGAAAACCGAATTTATATAATATTCTTTATTTACATAAATCACGCTTGGCTCTCAATGGAGGTTGGTTGAAATAAATAATCTGAATTAAAGATGAAAAGAAGAGGTTAGTGAAAAACCGTATAGATCCGTCACAATCTGACTTGAAAGCCAATCTTCAACATCTGATGGGAAAGTAGAGTTCAAGCTTTAAGACCGCTGAAAATCGATTTCAAGGGAATTTTGTAAGCGTTAATAAATATTCAAGAAGATCAAACAAGAGACATGGAATCAAGAATTCAAGCAAAAAATTTGATTCAGAAGGTTTCCACTTTTAAATTCCTTTGTTTCATTAACATCTGGCACGATATTTAAAATTTAGTAAATGTGAAAAATGAAATAATGCAAAATTCTAGACGCGATTTACAAATGGTGACTGACAATTTACAAAATCTTATATCAGCTAAATAATCGTAGATCAAATGAAGCGTATGAACATGCAATTGCCATTGGATACTGATTTTCCACAAAGTTGAGAAATAGGTTTAAAAAGAAATTATTTCATGATGAACAAACCTACGAACCAATCAACAAACCAAGACACAAATTTAACGTTGAATTTTACAATATAATATTAGACTCTTCTATTCCTTCAATTACTAAAAGATTCGGTCAATTAAAAGAACATTACAATTTCTTCAAGGTAGCAATAAAAAACAATAAGATAATCGTGTTTAATATTATAATTTAAAAGCTTTTCAGTTCGAAAGTCAAATTTTAAATATTATAAAAAGTATTTTACAGATAATTTGCAGCTCTTTATAAGAGTGCAACATAACCCTATATAGGGGAGCAAAATTTAAATTTGAACAAGGGCGCCTTATACCCACGCGGCGGCCCTGGGAACCTTTTCAATTAAAAAACAGTATTTTCCATACATTTTTAAAGTTAATGTTAATATTTTTTTTATTTCATGCCAAAATTTAACTAGTTTTTTAAAAGCATGTCATGTTTTCGTAATTTATTTCATTGGAATTTAATTTATTTGACCTAAGATAGATATCCATTGCGTAAGATATCAAGGTCAACATGTCAATTAACCAATCTTTTTTATTCCACTTAAGGTATCCAACTGGATGCGACAATTTTTTTTTAAAAAAAGGAGATATGTATTTTAAGAAAAATGTGCTAAAATTAAAAAGAGAAAAAGAAATTATTATTACTAAAATGGGAACAAATAGGTAAATAATGACAAAAAATAGCAAAAATGCGGCCGATTCTGTACCAAAAGTTTATGAACAAATTGTAAATTTTTTCAATCTAATGTGCTGCTATATTATTCATTTTTGAAATGACCTCAGGATGAGAGATATTTTCTTTTTTACTAAAACTAGAGCACTTTATCTCGATTATTATATGAAATTGCTTAAAAAAATTGATTATATTCACATAAAGGACTGTAAATTGTGTAATAAAACAGTGATTGATAGATCTGATGTTGAAACACTTTTACTATTATACAGAACTTACAAAAAAAGTTAAGTTAATTATGTTCAAAACATTTTTAGCAATCGCAGACCCCGTTTGATTATTTTCAAAAAATCACATTTCGAGTAAAACGCGTTTTAAAGTATGACATCTTGCTTAAAGTAATGGTATCTTCTTTTACTAAAACACTTATAGTTTTTGTTCTAGTGAAAGGAAAAGGATAAACTTGGTTTTTCTATACAGCTAATAAGATGGCCCATAAAATAAAATCATAAAGAAATTTGTTAATTTTCGGCAAAATTCACAGTTTTAGGGTAGAATACAAGATTTTAAGTGTTTTAATGTTGATTATCTAAAAATTATTTAATATTCACTTGTATAAACTACAATAAGATTAGTGATTCGATTGTCATATTTAAACGAGAAATGGTTTCTTTTTAGTTACAATAAATTTTATTACAATCCTGCGCTTAAGATATATAAAATATACGCTTTTTTAGAGAGAAGCAATATTCAGTTAACAAGAATTTAGAAATAAAAGCAAACTGCAACTAAAATCAATTCCCAAACTTATGACAAAGCCATGAGCCACAGGCTAGATGTATCCTTATTTAAATCAATGTCAGCCACAAAAAGAAGGAACACAATTCTCTCTCTTGCTCACAACATAAGAAATCAGTTAATCCATTCTCTATTCTTTCCTTTCAAATGCTTCTGCAAAGAGTATTACATACAAAGCTGAAAGATGTATTTCCCATCACTTCTTAGCATATTTTTATGAAAAAACCTGGATACTGAAAGTAACTTAATGGCGAAAAAAAGTAGAAACGATTATATAGAATGCATACAATACGAATTGGAAGAGTAAAAAAAAAGAATAAGCCTTTCTACGTATCACAAGTTTTTATTTCACGTATCTAAGTATTATTCGGTTTCTTGGATTGCTTTAAGAAGATTA
Organism: Trichonephila clavata; assembly: GCA_019973975.1. Classification (NCBI taxonomy): domain Eukaryota; kingdom Metazoa; phylum Arthropoda; class Arachnida; order Araneae; family Nephilidae; genus Trichonephila; species Trichonephila clavata. Next base: position 10,116 of record BMAO01027965.1, read on the forward strand.
AAAATACAGTTTTGTGAAGACGGATATTTCTACTTCATATAATTCCATTACTGAATTTCTATGTCAAAAACAGATATTAAAAATTATACAGAAAGCATTTATATTTTTAATATAAATCAAATAAGTTGAAAACCTAAAGATTTTTTTTACTTATTTAGTAGTCCAAAACCGAAGTATGGCTGGTTCCATAAACTATCTCAGACTTTTTTTAAAAAAAAAATCCCGGAAATCCCTAAGCTGTGTCATTGACAAGATGGTTGTTTTGGGAGTTTCTTTTTCCTTTGGGAGAACTAATCCATGTCAGATTTCTTTCTGATCAGTATCCCCTTACTATATACAAGATGTTTTATTAAAGATATAAAACTCCCTCCCACGCCGTTAATTTAATTGAACCAAGACAAGAAATTTTACCCATTTAGAGGTGCGAGGAAAATTTCTTTCTTAAAGGAATAACTTTTTTCTTAATAAAAATGTCTTAAAACCGAATGGTTAAAATATTATTGGATATATTACATTTACTCTTTCCTAACACACATAGAATAAAATAATACAATGAATAAACAAATTAATGGATCTAAATTAATGTTAATCGACAATAAAATCATAAAAAATGCTAAAATAAATTAATGACTGTCATTTAACCCATAGGTTCTCAACGTAGGCGATAACGCCCTCTTGTGGGCGTTCGCGACTTTCAGAAGGGCGGTAAGAAACCCAGAGAAAATTTAGAAGGCGTTGAGATGGCACGGAGGGGCTTGGGCAGATTAACCAGATATAATCTAAAAAGAACTAAGAAAACACTCTGATTATTACTAACAAAAGTAAACTTTAATGCTGTTTATTATATTGATTGTATGTATTCAAATCATTTCTATATTACATGTACGAAAATTCACATATTTCGGTAGTTCAGGAAGTGGATGAAAAACTTAAATATTACATTACGTTCAGACCAACATTAAATTGAATGATATAGTGCATTTTAATTTCTGTAGTACGCGTGTTGTCTTTGAGCAGTAGGGAAAACGTTTCGTCCACTGGCTTTCATTACGAATATTATCCAAGAAACATAATAAAATATGGAAATCAGGAATTAACGTGTGATTCTTTAAGGGCTGAAACAGTCAATTTATATTTATCTTCGTATCATCGAAACCCCTGCCTGTCTTCATAACAGGTAAGCTAAAACTTTTATTCCACTTTTTTAAATGAAGAAGAAATTCAGTAGCGTTTCAATTCCAACAATATTCTATCTATGACTAAAATATATAATATTACACAGTTAATCATATTTGTGGCAACAGCTGTTTCAGATTCGCAAATAAAAAGATGGAACTTTAGAAAAATAGTCAGTAGGGTCAAAACCTCCGGGAAGTCGATTTTGAGTTTTTGATATTTCTAAAATCCCCAAATCAGGACCTTTCTAATGATGTAACGTACTTGCCATTTTACTAATTAAAAGTATGTTAAAACGATTTTTAAAAAATAATCAGCTGATGAGCCACGCCCTTTGAGAGCCCTTTGACAGATAGAAATGTAAACATTGACCTTTTAAATCTGGGAAGCTTTTCCAAAGCCACTCTCTGTTTTATTTATTCATACGCAATTAACTGTAGATTGACTGCAAGCGTAACTGTTAGGGTTGTTTACCTATTTTGGAAGGAATACACGTTTTTATCGTGTGCGTTTGGGTTTTTAAATTAAATATATAAAATTTCTAAAATTCAGAAATTTTGAAATTTCGAAGTTTTTGTTTCTTTATTGGCTAGATGGAAAAAAATATTTAAAAAAAACATAAAGGTACGTTTTAAGAAGGTAAGAATACTCTCAATCATAGTAACAGTACTTCAAATACTAAAAGAGTAATGTCCTCAAGCTGGACATACACATAACTCAAAGGAGACATGTGCAAAATAAAGTTTCATTAGAGTTTTTCTTCTTATTAAAGTAAGTATTAAAAATACCATAATGAATTAAAATATTCTTGCATTTGCTATCAAGAATGAAGTTCATTGTAAAATGTGTAAAAGAGGTTTAGACATGCAAGTTTTAAAAGGTAAGTTTGGGCTGGAAATTTGTCCTGAAATGTTGTGCTTTTCCATATGATGTAGATTTCTCTTTTTTAAATATTCATGAAGGAATGCAAATTGCCACAATAAATACCAGGTTTGTATATGCTACGTGTTTCATTGGAAGAAGTGCAGAACCTGGTAGAATAATTTGCTGCATAATGAATCTTCGGCAACCACCTACAAGGTTTTCTCCTTACTGAAAGCGAAGCTTAAATGCTGCAAAACTTGTTTTGGAGGACTCCATTCAAAATGCTGCGAGAGAAGCTATTTGTGAAAATGAAGGTAATAATAATATTGTGGTAGCGGGCAGAAGCAAGGTTACACATCATCAAATGGTGCAGTTACTGTGACCAGCATTGATACAGGTAAGGTGATAGATGCCAATATTCTTTCGAAATATTGTATATGCAAATAATGGGCACATAAAAACATTGTTTTTGTCCTGTTGGTGAAAATTCATGGTGTGGATATAAACAGGCTGAAGAATGGGGTAAGTCTTACAAACATAAAAAGTCTTCCGGTTGCTGTTATAGTAGCAATGAGTTCTATATTTAGATATCTTTCCCAGCTTGATTTGTTGAGATAATGTTTGCATCGAAAAACACAAAACCCGAATGAAAGTTTTCATAATGTCATTTTATCACGGGTTCCCAAAATAGCATTTGTGCACATTGAAACACTTTCACTTGGTGTTTATAATGCTGTTTGTTCCTTTAATGGTGGTAATGTATCCACAAAAAAAAATTAAAGCTTCAGTAAATGGAAGTAGGACCTGGAGAATATTCGGTAAGTGCCATGAAAATTCTCGATAGAGAAAAATTAATGAAAGCAAGCATGCTTTTTCTGGATGATCAAAGAAAAAAAAAGATAATATTAAGGAAAATAAGGTAAAAACCGGTTACAGTGCAGGATCTTTTTGATGAGGTAAAATTTTATACAAAGATTACTCTGTTTTCTATAAATTATATTTTTTAAATTGTGTGTTCTTTTTTCTATAAATTATATTTTTTTAAATTGTGTGTTCTTTTTTCTATAAATTATTGTGTGTTCTTACTTTTTTTTCTGTATTCATGAACTGGAAATTTTTATTTTATATTTCATATATATTCTTGTGTAACTGAAGTGAAATTTTTGAAATATTCCTCAGACATTTAGCTAAAAAGCATATGTTGTAACACAGAAAAGGAAAGTTTTTATTAAATTCATCATTGGTACTCTGCAAAAATTATATTTTTAATCAGACTGATCAATTTTTTAAAAAAATATTTCACTTCTGTATAAAAATAAATGTTTATTTAATGCACACACAAATTTTTAAGCTTTAGTGTTCAATACTAAAAGGTGCATAAATATATCTCAAAATGCGTTGCATGAAGCTTGTTATATACAAAAATTCATAAATGTCATGTTTAAAAACATAATAATAGTTTTCTTGTTGTTTTGGATACTATTTATGTAATATTTATAGAAACTTTTTAATTCTTATATTTAAAGAAATTGTGTTTACATGTGAACATTCTAAACACTGATGAAACTTTTCAAATGCCATATAATCATGTATTACTGTTTTATAAAGATTATATTTTTTAATTTGTGTCTTCTTTCTCTATAAATTAATTGTATGCATGAACTGGAAATATTTATTTTATATTGCATATATATTGTATATACTGAAGTGAAATTTTTGAGATATTCCTCAGACATTTAGCTGAAAAGCAGATGTTGTAACATAGAAAAGGAAAATTTTTATAAAATTCATTATTCTACTCTACAAAATTACATTTTTAAACATGCTGATCAATTTTTTAAAAAAAATTTCACTTCTGTATAAAGATAAATGTTTATTTAATGCACACACAAATTTTTAAGCTTTGTGTTCGATAGTTTCTTAGTAAAAGGTGCATAAATATATCCCAAAATGCAATGCCCTTTTTCGTTGCACAAAACTTGTTACATACAAAAAATACACAAATTTCATGCTTAAAAACATAAAATCAGTTTTCTTGTTGTTGTTTTGGATACCATTTATGTAATATTTTAAGAATCCTTTTAATTCTGATACTTTAAGAAATTGTGTTTACATGTGAATTTATTCTAATGAAACTTTTCGAAATGTCGTATAATGATGTATTACAAAAGTCATATTTTCATGTATTGACACATTTTCACATGGTATTTATAATACTTTATAGTCAACTTGGATGAAAGTAATGTATCACAACAGAAAATTCTTCAAAAATTGATGCATAATTTGAGAAAAATGATACAAATGCTATAAACTATCTCGATAGATTAAAAGTGAAAAATGCTATACATGTATTTTCTGAGAAATCTAAGTAAAAGAAATAAGTAAAAAGTCTTAAAAGTTATTGAGAATAAGCTAATATTTAAAAAAATAGTGCAAATATAGATTGTAATTCATAATTTTTTTGATGAAGTGACATTTTATAATAAAAATGCAATTATCTCAAAACGGTGTTTTTAAAAATGCGGGTACCATTTTCTCAGAACTTATTCAACGGAAGCACTTGCAATCTTCACTGAATATTACTGATATCTAACTATATATATATTGCACGGAGCTTTTATTAATATTCCCATAATATTTTTGTAAAAGTCAGTTATCGTGAAAAAAATGACATTTTTCAAAAAATTAATAGTGATACTGTTGCGATGAATGTTTTTGAAAAAAACTAAACAATATATTTAAAAAAAATTCCGATCATTTTAAATAAAAAAGGTCTAATTAATATACAGAAAGAATTTTAAGTCTGTACATTTAAAAGTTTCTGAGAAAACGGTGCATAAAAATACTCAATTTAACATTAGCGGAATAGGGATTACCGACTACTCTTAAATTAAAAATATATTCTATTAGTTTTAGGATATGTTTTAAAACTGAACTCTTGTTTTCACCATGTATTAAGTACATTTTTATTCCTCTAGAGTGGGAGGGGGTGGTATCGAAATATTCATTACAAAAGGGGGCGGTATCGAAATATTCACTAGAAAAGGGAGCGATATCGAAACATTCACTAGAAAAGTGGGCGCTAGCTCAAAAAAGGTTGGGAACCTATGATTTAACCCCTTAACTGGTTTGCCGTACGGCCTAACGAAAGCTGACCACAATCGGTTTTCATGTAAGCTGTAAGGGCACTGATATTTCCTTCTCTCTATCTCTGATTCTGTTTGTCCATGGTACTGACATACATCTCATCCGGAATTTTTCTTTGCAAGCAGGAATTTAGATTCTTCAAAGTATTCGATAAGGAATAGCGATTGGAAAGGTAAGGAACAATTTGTTGCTTGAGAAGAAAAGAAACGAGAAACATAATTTTAAAAAAAAAATCGATTTTATGCCTGTCCCATTGCAGTGGAAAACTTAGTATTACACCATGTTTCAAATTGTGTGTGCATATATATATATATATATATATATATATACTGCTGGCCACCGTAAATACAACACCAAGAAAGACAAGAGAGAGCACAACAAAATTTATTTTGTAGATAACATATTGACCAAGTATCAAATTATTAAATTTATAGACTTCAGTGAAGTATGGTTCCTGCCAAAATCAGTAGCCAGAGTAGCCGCCATTCTTGGAGATCACCGCTGTTATACGCCTCGGCATTGATTCAAAGAGACTTTGGATGTGTTCTTGGGGTACAGCAGACCAAGAAGCTTCCACACGTTGCCAAAGTTGATCTGGTGGGGCAGCTGAGGGTGTAATCTGGGTCGATCGTTGAGCAACGATGGACCACTTGTTTTCTATCGGCGAAAGATCCGGAGAGCGAGCCGGCCAGGGAAGCAATTCAATCTGGTGATTGACGAAGAACTTTTGGACAATGCGTGCCACGTGCGGTCGTGCATTATCTTGTTGAAATATGGCTGTGGCCAAGCCCTGAAGGTAGGGAATGACAACTGGCTCCAACACCTCGGAGATGTAGCGCTGGCTGTTTAAAGTACCGGCAATGCGTAATAGAGGAGTGCGAGAGTGATATCCAATACCACCCCATACCATAATACTCAGTGCAGGACCAGTGTGGTGGTGCTTAACGCAGCTGTTCAGCATCCTCTCTCCACGGTGTCTCCAGACTCGAGTCCAACCATCGTGGTGTTGCAGGCAGATGCGTGACTCTCCAGCAAAGACAACTTCATTCCATTCTGCCTCCCACATCCTTCTTTCATCGCACCATTGTCGGTGGAGACGTCTGTGTTTCTGCATCAAGGGTAGACCAAGAAATGGACGTCTTGCGGACAGACCACTCTGCTGTAAACGGCGTCGAATGGTACGCGCAGACACTGAATGATGCGTTACAGACTCAATGTACTGTGCTATGGTTCGTGATGTGACTGAGCGATCCATCACTGCTATGCGCACAATTTGCCTGTCCTCACGTGAAGTGGTGCACTGAGGTGGATGCGATCGACCACGTCTGTCCGTCGTACCAATCTGCTTTCAACGGTCACATATTCGCATTACAGTTGTTTGGTTTTGTCCAACATGACTACCGATTTCCCTGAAAGATAATCCACACTCTCTGTAAGCCACTATCCTTCCTCTGTCGAACTCGGATACTTGATCAAAAGATGATCGCTGTTTTCTACGAGACATAACTGATCGCTTTTTGAAAAAACCACAAGAAAAACACAATTGCCGAACTTGAAATCGTCAAAATATCCGAGCCTTAAATAGCTCTTTGAGGTGGCGCCACAGGCGTGCGTGATGTGTGTCTGCGCTGAAATTCTAATCCTTTGCATATCTCACCTCCGCCAATGCATGTTGTAAATTTCATGTTATTTGCGTGCTTTCTTCAGGGTGCTGCATTTACGGTGGCCAGCAGTGTATATGCGCGCACACACCCACAATCCTCAATCATTTGAAAAAGAGGTTAGAACATGCATTTTTTTTAAGTGTGAAAGAAATTTTTAAAGAGCACGTAGCAGGTACTTATAAAAACAATTTACTTAGATTATTTATTTTTTACAATTATAAAATTTTAAAAAAAATGTGAAAACTTTAAAATTGAAAATTAAAATAAAGTTCTTTCCATTTTCACATTCTGTTAAGTAGTATGCTTAGTTTTATGCAATAAAAAATACACCCTTTTTTCAAATATATTTTGGGCAGAAAAATTGACCGCTTAACGGGTTAACGAAAGAAATGTGTATAATACATATCTCGATAATCTTTATCTCACAAAAAGTCAGCAAATTCGTCATCGTACCAAAATATGGTTGAAAAATTGGGCGTTATAGTAACGTTAAACTCTATTTGTTGCATTGTGTTACAATAATTGATCGCATCCGCAGACTAAGTCTCCATATATATATATATAAACCCAAATTAAGTAAGAAAAAAAAGATCATGTTTCAGTCTGATGTTCAGAGTCTACTAAATCGAGTCCGATATTGTTTACCAGTAATTATTCCAATTTATTAATATGCAAATATATAAACTAGTCATTGGAGAACATTAATGCATTCCTTGGCACACATATAGTTACAGTTCTCTACCAATTAACCATAAATAATATATTTTCCCACAAAAGTTTATTTTGAAACATGTTATACAGATATGCATTACTTGAGTTTAAGATGCACACACAGACATCGTTTTTCATACAAAGATTTCGCAACTGAAACCTCACACATGCTTCGAATGTTTCTAAAGTTAGGCTTAATTTACGAAGTCTAGACGTTCACTTAAATCAACTTTATGAAAAAGTAAGAGAGTTAGTTACCTATTCAAGCAGAAAATTAGGTATTCATCTCTTGAGGGACGTATAGTAAGTTATACTGAAGCCGGAAATGTTAATATATATATACATGGATATAATTTAGATAAGATAGTAGATATATATACAAACATGTATATAAATATATTCTGAAATATATTCCTTGTATGTATTTCAATATCCGTACATTGCGCAAGTTTTCAATTTGTATGGAAAAAATTATCTATTTTACTAAAACAAATTGTGATGAGAGAAATTGGAAAAAGAAGATTACATGTACGGGTATCGTAAAATTTTTATCATTACTAAGAAATAACAATATATTTGGAAAGAATTTATTCTGTATATTGGGTGATACTTGTGTATTTGTACGAGGGCAATTCGGAAACTAACCGCCGTTTGGGCGTGACGCTCGAAGTACGATTCGGATTGCCCTAAATTGAATGCACGAACAATTTCTGATTTAGTAAGCTTCCAATTGGCTAATTAAAGCGTCGTAGGGACAAGATTTGCTCGTTATAACGTGACAAAATGTCTGCCGCCATAGAAAATTCCGCGAAATGTGAGGTGCGAGGAGTGATCAGATTTCTTTGGGACAAAAAAAACTGTCAGCAGCGGATAAGCATCGTGAGTTGTGTGCCATATACGAGCCAAACATTATGAGTGAAGGTGTAGTGAGTCAATGGATACGCTTTTTCAAGGACGGAAGAGCAAACATCCATGAGGAATCAAGAAGTGGAACGCTGTCTGTAGTGAGTGCTGATCTCTTCCGATTACCATCTGATAACCTCAATAAGGAACTGGCTTGGGGGACAGCATTTCGCTAAGGAAGAGGAAAAACGATAAGACACATTAGTTTAAATCACATGTAGCAGCTTTTTATACAGAAGGAATCGGTAAAATGGTACGACAAGTGAATGAATAATGGGGGAGACTATGTTGAAAAATAGAAGGTAGTTGTCGTTGTTGTTTCTAATGCCACCAGTCTGACGGTGTCAGATCGAGGCCCACGAAATTCATCGTGGCAAGGGGCTGGATGTACGCCTGTCGTTAGCTTTGAGCACCGTGCAGGGGACAGCACAATTTGTCTTAGTAGAAGATAGTTGTATCTTTGATATGCGAATAACTTTTTATCCTCTGTCCTAGTTTGTTTTTACAGCGATTTGGCAGTTATTTTCCGAATTGCCCTCGTATAATATCCTGTAATGTACATCTGTTATGTTGATTTGTTTGGCTTCAAAAAAACCATAGATTGAAGTAACCAGAGACGTTTTAAGATATGGATCACCTTGAACCGGTTTAATGCCTTGGCTTTAAGAGTTATTGTTATTGATTCCGCCTTAATAAGACCATGATCCGAATACTTTTAATTGTAAAATGCCACCTCCAGACATAATGGGAATTTAATGCTACCATATTTACTCAAATCTAAGCCACCGTTGATTCTAAGCCACACACCAAATTCTAAAAATGTGTTTGTGAAAAAGTGTTGCCATAGATTCTAACCCCCACCCCCAATTTTCCACGCATTTTAAAGAAACAATAAAGAATGCTGTAAAAGGTTCATCAATATCTGATACTTAAGGCTGTTTTCGCCATATGCACAAGATCGTAAACTTAACACGGAGCACATTTTCGAACAGAAAAATTGCCTCAATTTTTATAAAAATCTGTGACATTATAGCTCATGCATTTGTTTATAAAATAGTGTTTTTAAAATATCTCAATATATGTATTCAAAAATTAGCCATTAACTTTAACTCTCTTCCGGATACCAACACAATGTTAATATGTTAAACTTAATTCCTTATAATGATAATAATAGTACTAAAAAGCCAAGAAGAATCCTCATGGACTCTTACAATCCGCTTTAATTTTTATTCTATCGCAATAATTTTGTAATTATTGCACCTTGTAAATTTTGTTAAACTTTTATTTTTAATTGTCTACTTTGGACAAGCTACTTTTTCATTGTAAATTTACACCTCTTGTGGGAAGCCAATATGAGTCTCTATCCTCACCCATCCTCGACCAATCAGAGAGCAGAGTCTCAGCTCTTAACCAAGTAAAATATTCCAAGGAAAGGAACAGAATTTCAAGCCAAGACACCACACATAGCCCCGCCCCAGGATCACCTCAAATCAACCAATAGCCATCATACCTCTCCGCAGAATGTAAAATTCCACAAACGTCGCTGCAACATCTCAGACGCTCAAGATATGGGATTGAACACTGTTTTACAGTCCAGATGCCCACAGATACACCGCCAAAAAGATATTTTATAAATAATTAGTTTTTCCTTTTAGCGTGTAAAGGGATAGCTCATTTAGCATTGTAGTATATGAGAAAAATTGCGAAATAAATTTTATATAAGAAAAAATGTGTCAACTAGAATAAAAATGAATTGTAGGATATAAAAAGTGTAATTTTCTACAGCTAGTGAAGCCAGAATATAATATTAATGTTTGAGTACTTTAATATCTGAAAAAATATTCCGAATTTGGGTCCTATTATTTAACATTAGCCGAACATAGAGGAATTGTTTTTAAAAAATGTAATGAGAGAACTAAGAAGTTAAGAATGAAATTGCATTAACGGTATTTAAAAACTTTCAAATTCATACATGAACCTATAATTACTCCCTCAGTATCATGTTTCTAAAGTGATTCATCCCTCCCATTGTCACAACTGACTTCGAAATTGGAGCAGGAGTCGCTATTTTTCCGTACCGTGCCATTTAATGTATTTGCTACGCAACATTTTTTTAAAAGAATGAATTCTTGAAGAATGCAAAATAATTATTATGGACTTCAGAATATTTTCAAACAAAAATTATATAATTTTGCGTACTTATATTTGGTTCATCCGTGTCAAATTTCAGTGACCGATGCTCTGTTTCCCTTCTTTTCTGCATAAAAAATTAACTCCCTTTTCACACTTGCATCCTAGTGAACTCTCTCTCGTCTTGATGCAATTACCGATATCTTTGATGTTTAGGAGATTAAAAGAAAGTGTGTACAAAAAATTCCTAAATACAAGCTGTCAACGATGTTTATCATAGAATTAATACTGGATATTAAATGCAGAATTGAATAAATCATCGATGCAAGTAGCCAGAACGAACGGTAAACTTTTTCCATGGATGGAAACTCAATTTCCCCCATCCAACAATTGTTTTGCCTCCTATTCTAAGCCGCACCCGATTTTCAGTAGCATCGACACTGGGAAAATTGGTCAGCTTAGATTCGAGTAAATAATGTATTTGTAAACTGGCAACAGTGGCATCATTATGTCATGTCCGTCGCTCATGTCTAGGTCTAGAATACTCCATACACCATTATAACTCATTTACTCGAAAGGCGGCAGTTAATCGAATCGGTTTGTGCCTAAAGGTGTCACATTTCGAGACACGCACATTTAAAATGTACCGCACTACCTTTTGTACAAATATCTGATAACATATGCTATATATGCTGTTTATTTAAAAGGGTCGCAATTGGGGTCTACTTTCGTGGGCCCAGGGCCTCAAGAGATTGAGAAAGTAACTACAGTATGGAAAAAATAGATAGTCATTGTCCCTGGCGTAGCTGGTCTTGAGTGGTCCCTGCATCACGATTCATTGGAGATGTTTATGATTCATTATTATAAAAGCATTGATAACATTTTACAATTTTGTACTGTTGAGGCCCCGTGTCATTGATACTGCTGATATGGCGGTAGCTACACCCCTGATGATTGCTGTTGTTGTTACTTATTCCACCTGATCGACAGTAACATCAGATAAAGAACTGCGAAATTCATCACGGCAAAGGGCTACATATACTCCTGGCCTGTAGTTAGCCGTAGCTTTGAGCACTATACACGTGACAGTGCGATTTGGCTTGATTCCGACCCATTTTGAGGGAGAACACCCGAGGGCCTTCCAGTTCCTTCCCTTCCAGCAACCTCATGAGAGGACTTGCGACTCGGCGACTATTTAGAGTACCGCCATGCCGCAAAGGCACTATATATTTACAAACATCCATGCCTTCTCAGGGATTCATACCAAAGCCTAATGGTTTATACCATATGGGTGGCCAAAATAATAATTTCTTTTACTTAAAAGGTCGGAATGAAATAACAATTTATGGAATCATATCATGTCATATGACGCTATTGTGGGGGGGGGGGATTTTTTCAAATTGGGCCCCATGGCCCACATGGTCAAATGTCCTTCCCCACAAGTCTATTTAAGAAGTGGAAGAGTAGCATGCACGGATTATGATGCCACAATGAAGAAAGCGAAGGATTGTATTCCATTAATAAGAAGAGCAACCATCTAAATCAGTGATACTCAACCTACGGCCCGAGGGGCCATATGTGGACCACCAGGCTTTTCTGAGTGGCCTACTCAAAGCCCATTTTGCTAAAAAATTCAATTATTTAATAAAAATTTATTTTAAAAAAATGTAGCGTAAAATTCCATCAATCAAGCAACTAGATCTACCAAGTACGTGCGGGTACGAATTGGAAGATTTTTGTTTCCTATTTGTAACTGTAACTGTTAGTATTAACAAATAACAGTGAAGTAGCGAACTGAACTGGTGTAGTGATTATTTTATGGGTAAAACTGAGTTTTAATATTAAACAAATAACACTGTTTCCAGTCTGGAATTCAGTCAAAACTCCCCCTTGCTGCCATTCTGCACTTGATAAATTAATGTTTGAAATAAAAATAAGAAAGACTTTGTCAAAATAAAAAAAAATCAAATTATCAAACGGCATTGCAGGCTTGTTTAAGTAACAGTCGAATGTAATCTATGAGCTTGATCATGGGTGAAAAGGAACTGAAACTACCCCATAACTCTGTGAAAATGCATAAATTCAAAAAAAAAATTATGTGCGTTTTATAGAGATTAATATCATATTAAAAGCCAAAAAAAAAGAGTTTTAATATTTTGATCAATTTTCTACATTTTAAGTGCCCAATATTGCCTTAGTCTTACAATGTATTCCCTCTTAATCCTCATATTGCGGCCCGCGTGAAATATGTGTCGTATGCGGCCTGGCGAGAAAAAAGGTTGAGCACACCAGAACTAAATGATAATGAATGATAATATGGAAGTGCATGGAATATTATTCATAAAAAGTGCTCTAAGATGTCAGGTATTTTATTTTTTTGGTTTGGGTGAGGCCAATTAATAATTATGAATGAATCTTGGACCAAAGCGAAGGGTTCAAAATGGAAACTCACCTCTCTCCAAAAAAGCTAGGGTGTAACAGTCTTCAATTAAGAGTCTGCTTTCCAACTTTTAGTATTGACAAGAAATAATATAACCAAACTACCTGGAAAAGAATCAGACCAATACTAGTGCCTATTACTGCCCACTACTGAACAAATTGCCTGATGCACTGGTCAAGAAAGGGAGAAATGTCCGTCTTTTTGCCGACGATACACCTGCTCACTTATTAAGAAGCGCAGTTCAGAAATCAAAGTAAGATCTCTTTCAAATTTTCTCACTTCCACCCTTTTCTCCCAACCTTGCTCCGAGCTATTTATCTCCTTTCCAGAACTCAATAATTCTTTGCGGATTAAAAGATTTCACAACACAAAATGATATCATTCAAGAGATGGATTAATAGTTTTCAACGCAATCTGCTGAGTTCTACAATGACGATCTTTGAATGGACAAACGCTAAGAGAAATGTATAACTTTAAATGGTGACTATGTAGAGAAGTCTTAAGAATAAAAAATAATTAAACTTCTATCTCTCAATTATTTTTAAAATAATTAAAAATTTAATTTATTTAAAAATAAAAATTGCTCTACCAACACTAGATGAAGAAAAAGATATTCATCACTATATGAAACTGTAAACAATTTGGACAATTGATAAAAAAATAATTTTTAAAATAACGTATAATTTTATTGCTTATTATGAAAATGTCAAAATCTGTAAGTGTAATTCAATTTTGATTCCACATACATGACAAACACATGCAAGCGATTGAGAAATTTTTACACAAAAGGATTTTTATAAAAAAAGCAAAGAGAAAATATAATTTGTAAAACATATTCACAATGGAACTGTCCAACGGTATTTAAACTTGTTTTAGATTTGAAATCCTGTATCACAAAAGAATTATTTTGAAATCCGCAGTTTATTTTATGAAGCGTCTAGCCGTATTTTTAAACAACTTTTAGTCGCGACTGTTTTATTGAAACCAATGACATGTGCCAAAATGCCTGTCAAATTTTTGAATAATAATAAAAAAATAGAAAATAAACATTTCCAAAATAATTTCAAAGCATAATTGTTTTTGTTTACATTAGTTTAAAGCAAATAAAAGAAACTCATTTAATATTCTTGAGATTAAAATCGAATTTGAAAGCATTTATAGAAAATATTTTTTAAAGATGAGAAAAATTTAATTTTAAAATTATTACCACGCGCGTAAACGTTAGTTAAAATTCTTATATTAATTAATGTTTCAAATTGTCTTATTTAATTAAAGACAAATAATGTTTTTAATTAAGTATAATAATTTAATGTCTTGTTAATTAAGTTTAATAATTTAAAACTTTTTCTCTATTCCACACTTTTAAAAAAAACTATTTCATTTTAAGAAATTTTCATTTTTGTATAGCCCATTAAGCAACTTAAATAAATCAGTATAACAATTAATTATTAAGTTTAATTTTTCTCATTCCGTGAACATATATATATTTATTTTTTATGTGAATAACTCTTTTCAAATATTATAACATTATGTATAGTTTCCAGTTAATTAAAAGATAATAATACAACCGAAAACAAGATTTTTATATAAACAGTAGGCTCTAAATTTCATCGTCATGCATTTTTCTAATATATTGGATTATAATGCTTGATGGAAATAAATCTAACGCATATAACACTAACTGTTTAATTTACTTAATAACTTATTATTATTTCAATAGCAAAACATTTAGTAGCAAGTCGTTTATACCATATATTTTGATGTATAAGCCGAGAATTTTTGGAACATTTTTAAAGAAAAATAATGGAGTCGGCTCATATACAGATTCACAAATACAAAAACTTTTTTAACAATTTTTTTGTTTGTTATCCATGCGCAATTGATATTGATTTTGTATCTTTTTGGTTATTTTAATTGGGGCTTTTATTCTTAAAAAATAATTCATATAAACTCTTTAAAATCAATGCCTGAATCCGAATTTTCTAATCGTTCCAAAACATTCAATTTGTGACTGATCTATACGCGATTCTACTAATATCTTCTTCTCTTTAAAACAAAATATTTAATTCAACCAACTTTCATCGAGAAACCTAACGTGATTTATGTAAATGAGGAATATTATATAAATTCGGTTTTCGCGAGTTGAAGTAGAGTGAAATAAGAGGTTAAGTTAAGCTAAGTGAAGGAAAGGAAGAGAGCAAATGACCGGTTGACACGTTGTTGTTGACAAGCTGAAGTTGTGTGATGTGCTAGATGTGTGCAAATACGAGTTTAACAGAAGTTGAGAATTTGTGATTAGTGTATATTGAAAAGCAGTGGAATTATCGCCTAAAATTGTTGACCATATGGCAACTTGACACAAAATATATAGGCATTGCCTTTTATGCTCAACTAAAGCTCATGTGAAAAGAATAGGATACGTTTGTACAGCTTGTAAGTAATATGTATAAATTCTTTTATTTTTAAGTACAAAATATATATATATATATCTAATTTGTAATCCCTTTTATGCAGATTTTAGTATTTGAATTTTATATTTTACTACACATATCATGTAATGCGATATAAAAACGAATGTAAAGCATTAGATATCCTTCCTTCGAATAGCTCCCAGTGGGTGGTGGGAAACATTGTAATGTAGGACTATTCCTACTTCCCTCTAATTCCCCTTGTCTACTCTCGGACCCTACTAGATGTGTGGAGAGAACTGAATAATCAGTCGACATGATTCACTCTAATTATTTTATTGTCACAAAATATCAAGCAAGCACAATAATAATCTAATTAAGATTGTTGATCAATACTAAGAGCGCGAAGGTGAGACCAGTTAGCCTGGGGACAATATTTCCGAACCGTCAACTGATTTCTACGATAACTTACTTATACAAGCTCAATTTCAACTTCGCCGCTCACTAACAAGTTATTCTCTAATTTCTATTTAAAGAGTGTGAAGTCGAAGTCCTACTGTTGAGGCCTTGAACACTGATACTTGACGGAATCAAATCCAATCCGCTTGATCCTCACTGGGAAATCTTCAATATACATTTTATAACTTAGATCCGCACTACAATAACTCACAATCGTCCACTCAATAACTCTCAAAACTCGCGAATACAGAATTTATATAATAAACTTAATTTCCATAATCATGTTTTCTTACCTTCGGGGAAAGTTGGTTGAGAAAAATATTTCTCTAATCGAGTCTCCAATGTGTTAGTATGAGTCGCGTATAGATCCGTCACAACATACTACCCACCAAAAAAATGGTCTTCAAAATCAAATTAATTTAAGGTAATTAGCTAAATGGATTTCTTATTTCAATCCTAAAAGTATTTTAATATAACATTAATAAAAATAAATTATAGTTTTAAATTTTTTTTTAAAAAAAAAATACCCGTTTTTATAGTGAATCGAACTAAAAAGTAAGAAAATATTTTTTTAAAATAAGAAAAAAATAAAATTGAGAGAAAATTAATGCCATTGTGGTAAAAGTGTAGGGTACTTTGTACTATACTTTTACACTAACTCAGCAATAAAAACTAGTAAGAAATTGTAACAATTAATAACCCAACGGTTTTACCCTAATGACGTTAATTTTCTCGTTAATCATTTTATTCTTATATTGAGAATTATTTTTTACTTTTTAATTCGATTCACAATAAAAGCGTGTGTTTTTTAGGTTTTTTTTAATTTATAATTTATTTTCCAATTTTTTAGTTCGATCTACGTTAAAGGCATGTTTTTAAAGCTATCTCATTTGTTCATTGTTAAACTTATCCTTGAGTTTTTGATCTTTGGAGCCGGATTTATGTGGTTGCTGGAATTAATCTTGCTCTTCAATGGATATTAATTAACAGGTATGGAGGCTATTTATTCTCTCCGTTTATGGGGCCTCGGATGAGTCTCCGTTAAGAATTTTGAGGTTCTTACTTCTCTAAAACTGAGTTTATCCAACAAATTTTGCAAAATGCTCTCCCTCCTCAATACACGATCTTAAGCAAAATACATACAAATCTTCTTTAGTGATTATTTCTCAAATGCAGAATCATAACAATAGCTATATAAATATTGAATTTATTATTTTTTAATTTAACTTTTAGAAATTTCATGTGTGTTCATACTGCAATTAATTGTGACCGGTGATACCTCATTTATCATTACGAGTCAACTGGGATCACAATATCTATCCCAAACAATATGTATATCACACTTTCTTTTGAGTGGCTCAGGAAAAAAAAAGAAACGGGCATAATTCAGCTCAGAGATTGATGTTAGGTGAATACAGCAAGACATTTTCCATTGAAAAGCATTACTTCTTTGGTACAGAAAAAAGGGAAGCCGAAATTGCGGAATAATTGTTTCGTCGCGTTGTGTCACGAACAGACTCCTGAAGTGACACGCGATCTAATATTGCGTGATCTTGTGAAAACCAAGAAACAAAATTTTAATTTACTGAAAATTGACCATGGTTCAAAATTACGAAGTCGGTTGCAATTAGCCCCCCGTGTGGTTTCAAAGAAGAAAATCAATAAAAAGAATGAAAGAAAAGAATTCGAAGAGAGAGTTTAATTTATAACATTTAACTCTCTTAAATATACAGTAAAAATCGCTTAACACGAAACTGAGGAGGATTGAAATATTTTTTTCGTGTTAAGATATCCGACTACTTGCGACAACTTGTTCTTTAAAAAATAGAGATATGGAGACTTTCTTGTGGGTTTTAGATTTTTTTTAGTACATTTTAAGAAAAATATGCTAAAATTTAGATAATAAAAAGAAATTATTATTACTAAAATGGGAAAAAATTGGTAAATATTTGCAAAAAATAACATAAATGGGGCACATTCTGTACCTAAAGTTTATGAACAAATTTTCAATTTTTTAATTTTGATGTATTGCTATGTTATTCATTTTTGAAATGATCTTCAGGATAAGAGATATTTAAATTTTTACAAAAGCTAGATCACTTTATCTTAGTTATTGTATGAAATTGCTTTAAGAAACAGTGATTGTATTCACATAAGGAACCATAAATTTTGTAATAAAACAGTGATTGATAAAACAGAAGGTTAAAACACTTCAACTATTATGCAGAGCATACACAAAAAATTTCAGTTAATTATTTCAAAACTTTGAGCACTCGCTGTCCTCGTTTGAGCATTTTTTTAAAAAATACATTTCAAGTAAAACGCGTTTCTTAAAGCATGACATCTTGCTTTCATCTGGTTTTACTAAAACACTTGTAGTGTCTGTTCTTGTGAATGGAAAACTATAAACTTGGTGTTTTTATGAAGCTAATAAGATTACCTATAAAATAAAATCATAAAAAAGTTGTCAGTTTTAGGCAAATTTCACAATTGTAGGGTAGTTGGATACCTTAAAAGATATTGCAAAAAAAAAGGATATATATTCTACAAAAATAATTTTATTAGAGTTACATTTTATTTACATAGATATGTACATGGGCATGAATTTAATAAAAATTAATGAAACAAAAACATTTATAGGAACTTAATGATATTTAATACAAAATTTTCTCAAGCTTTTTAAAAAACAAAACATTTATCTAGTTTTTGGAAAATATCCTGGTATTTTTCTTTGCATTGTCTTTTTTAGCGTCAAATAGACACCTAATTGTTCGATGTCGTCCATTTTGTTATTCATTTCACCGTTAGAATATGCGTCTAAATAACGGCGCATACTCGTCATGACATTCCTCTTTTCGGATAACGTGGAAACAGGAGCGGCATTATTCATTTCATTTTCGTCTGAGGAATCCCATCAATGACAGTTTTGAGCTTTCAACAAACTCTAAAAAATGTCTTTGACTGCCATAATTTGTCTGTACATATATTATCATCATCTGTGACAGATCTATACTTGACCTCCTACCAATAATCCTCTTGGGTATTCATTGGGGCCAGCAAAAGTTATCAATCATCTCCTAAGAAGAAAACGTGATATGCAAATTAAGTTTATTATATATAGTTCTTGTTCGCGAGTTAAGGGAATTAGTGAGTTAGAAGTGAAGAGATTAGATAATAGAAAGTTAAAAGTTTAGTTAACTAGAGGTGACAAGAAAGATACTAGATGAAGATTACCATAAATGGTTAAAAAGTCCTTGTAAAATATTATAGTCAGAAAGTGTTATAGTTAAATTGAATTGATTAGAAGACTGCCTTATTTCAAGTACTTTCACCTTCATATTACGTTGATATTTAAAGTATTAAAGTGGTGAAGCGGACATTAGTTATATATCTGCCGTGTAAAGTAATATTAAGGTAGAAATATTATTATAAAAGGTTTATTTAATGTATTCTCCCCAATCATGACTCTCGTCACCTCTCTCTGTTGTTTGATTGTATCATCCTATTAATAGTGTTGCATTGATTTGTGTTTGAGTCGATTAAAGTGACAAAAAAAATTGGAATTTATCATGCCGAATAATCCTTCACTTCCTTCCACACCTTCAGCTGGGTCAAAGGGTAGAAGGGAACTAGGTTTGTTATACATCTACCGCAACAAATTCTTCCCATGAAACAGTAGGACAGTCCAATAATACAGAAACTTTCTAAAACATTTCATTAAGTGTCTGTTGTTTTCCGTATTTTGTTCATTCTCAAAAGGGGAATCCTTGCGTGTAAGGGATTTTCATTTCTTGTTAAAGGAAAAAATTGCATGAAAATACATAGTAGTTTGTTGGGACCATTGTATTATTTCGTGTTAACCAATATTTAGTCTTAAACGTTTTCGCGTTAAACGTATTACACTGTATTTGACGAACTCAATCTCAAACTTCTTCAAGTTATGGTTCACAAGAGATGAACTAAAAACTGAGCAGTTTCTTATTACTAAAATAATAATTTCAGATCCCCAATGTTTAGGAGATATTAAAAAAAGTTCAATTTCTAAGAGTAAGAAGCAATTTTATTAACATAAACGGTAGTTAAATGAAAGTCACAGTTAACTTAACTTGCGGGGCAACATATTAACACAAAACCCGATTCTACATATCCTAAGTTAGGTTTTTTTTTATCCTACGCTCGTCTTCGACACCTCTGCCATTAATCGACGAGCAGCCCAATAAAATAATGGCGAAGCATAAAAAGAATTAAAATCTGCTTCTGTAGAGTTGGCTACAAAAACTTTTAAACAGCGTTTGAGGTGGTCACCATCCATTTCACCCTGGTTGCCCAGAGGGCAACAAGCAGAATCCTTTACTCCAATGCGATCTAAATGCCTTTGCAAGTAGTCATGTCCAGTAAGTAAACAAAAGCACTCAACTCCGACAGATCGAGGCAGAGAACTGGGGACTCTACCACTACAGCTCAAAACACTTCTTATACCCTCAAAAAAGAAAAGCACTTTCACCAATTTTCAACTTTACTTCTTCATCAAAAAGGGCTACTTAAGGCGATAAGTTATCAGTTGTTTAGTTTAAACAGGATGCACCACGTGAAGACGACTGAAACCACCCCCAATTCCTAAGTTAGGTCCGTCTAAGATACAGTAATACCCCGAACTTTCGGAATAGGGAGGGGGGACTGAGTGATAACCGCGTAAGTCGAACTCGCGTAAGTTGGGGTATAATTTCGCATAGAAATACATAGAAAAAAACTTTCAGTTGGGACCGGTAACAAAAAAAATAATTTAAAAAAATGTTTAATAAAATCTTAGGTAGCACAAACACAAAATCGCAAACCGAAACTATTTTCATGTAGGTGTTATAAAATGTAACAAATTAGACTGCGGGGTCAAAGATTTTTTCCAGCAAAATGTCCTCTTTGTATGCTTATACTTTTTTATGCCTTGTTTTGTTGAAAAATGATCTACGTTGGAGTCTATATTTTCTAAAATTTGTAGCTTTTTTTCAATTAAATCGAGGCCTGCTCTCAAATTCCCAACCGTGATTGGATCCTCTGATTGAACTGGGTCTAAAGACACAAGTTCTTTAATGACTGGCTCTTGTTCATGCATTTTTATGCGATCATTCATAATCAGCTCCTGATTGTGGAGAATCCAGTATTTCATGAACTTTATCACTACTCACTTTTAAATTTATTTTCCGGACAGGATCGACAACTTCTTTTATAATATTCTGATTCCTGTCGGTTCCTGTTACCCTCTGAAACCCCTTGTCTACCTGCGGACCCGACTATATGTGTGGGAGAAACTGAATAATCAGCAGACATGATTCACACTAATTATTTTATTGTCACCAAAATATCAAGCAGACACAATAACAATCTAATTAAGATAATAGATCAGATAGTAGAGTGCAGAGATGAGACTCAATAGCCTGGGGACAATAATACGGACCCTCAACTGATTCCACGATAGCTTGAACACGCTCAATAAAAACTACGTCGCACACTAAAATATGTTAACTTCTATTTAAATAAGGATCACGATACCTGTACTTTTATGAAGTCGTCCTACACTTGAACATTGAAAGCGATCCTTATCTGGATTTAATCACCGTCGATTGACCCAGTCTCAGTAATCTTCCACTGATAAACTCCAAATGCACTTAATCATTTCACGATCCTTCACTCTCCAACTAACTCCTCAAACACGCGAATACAGAATTTATGTAATGTACTTAATTTGCATAATCACGCTTTCCGTACTCGGTGAAAGTTGGTAGATAAATTTGTTTACCCAGAAAAATCCCCAAGGAGTTAGTAGAGCCGCGTATAGATTCGTCACAATATCACCGATTTCATCAGACTCTGACACTGATTCCTTCTGAAATTTCAGTGTTGGAAAAAAAGGAGACACATTTTTTTTTTCAAATAAACTACAAACAAAAGACAAATCATTGAGATTTGAAAATAGCGTAACTCTGGGTTCGCGTATAAGTCGAGGTATTATTATATTATAACATAAATCAAAATAATATCATCTATTCATTTTTCGCTTCTACAAAAAATTATTCCACTTTTTTCAGTCAAGAGATAAAAACTAGAAAGTGCAGTTCACTTCAAAATTTTGTAAATTACATCAGGGGTGACCAACCCGCGGCACACGTGCTACAATGGTGGAGTTGTAACAGTGGCACGCGAAGACTTACTGAATTTTTTTTTAAATATAAACAACTTTTTATAAGAAATTAAGAGCAATTTTTCCATTTTTGCTTAAAATTTTTCAAAATTAAATTTTTTAAAAAGATAAATAACCTTTTTTTATAATTTTATTGAAGTGAGATTTTTTTAGACAATAAAACACAAAATTTGGATAAAAATATGTAAGTAAATAAATGTTTTCTACAACGAACTTAAAAAAATAAATAAAACTAGCTCATTTGCACCTATAATAACCTAATTTTGTTAGCATTTGTAAGAGCTAATCCTAATATAGACTTGGTAAGAAAAAGTTATAATTCAAAAGCCACATTAATTAAGTATTGAACGTTGAATTATTTTGAATTGAATGATTCAAGGTGCTTATTTATATTTTATTGCTAACCTAATTGATTGAACTTGTAAAACGTTTAATAACAATAAAATTCAAGTTTGTATTTTCGTCTTATTTATTATATTATTTTTTAAATTTTGACTACATAGATTTGCATTAAAAAATGTGCTATATGCTTAAAAATCCAATAATAATCCTGTAAGTAACATTATTTCACTTTTTTATATTTGTTCGTTGGAAAAATTTTGAAAGTGGCGCACATAATTACTTTTTATCAAATGGTGGCACTTTTCCCAAAAAAGTTGGCCACCCCTGATTTACACACACACACACATTAACAACTTCAGGAAATAAACTTGGTCTATCTAGGGTAAAAATAAATAACACAACAGAATTAAATATGATAAAATGAAGAAACTTAAATAACAGTTAACTTCATTACTAATTGGATTGTTCTTTTTAGCTTAAGTCAAACCTTCCACAAAGAACAAAAATTTCCATGCATTGATGGAAGACAGTATTTAGAAGGAATGAAAAGCATGTGGTAAGGAAAGATAGCTTCCTTGACAATACTGAAATTAACAGTGAATCAAATTTTGGTTATAAATTTAAGTTTTAAATATGGAAACAGAAGCTATAATGGAATTTGATAAGCAAACTTTTTTCGTATTTCATATTTTTGAAAAAACCATAAAAGATATTAAAACGCGGGAATTAAAAGGTTTTTATTTATATTTTTAAAGGAATTGGTATTATATGAAAACCAATATCAACATTAGCTCAGTAAAAGCGTAAAATAAATTGTAGTTTAAAAAAACTAAAAACACCTTTCTATAGTTAATCGAACCAAGTTGCAACTTAATCTTTTAGTCACCAATCTGGAAGCGGGATCTGAAATGAGTCACCAGATGCTGGATTGGATTTCAAAATGGTAAACCGTTAATCCTGAATATCCTGATCAGGACATGGAAACAAAATTATTAAATGATTGGATTGCCATCTCGGTCCTGGACAAGTGAGCAAAAATTCGAATTAATCTGACCTTTTAAAGCGAGTAAAAACTGAGTTCAAAAATTCCGTTACATACAAGTGAAGCTTATAAAAGGGGGGGGGGTCTCACTTCCTAAGTAGCCATTGAAAGTAGGGCATTTTTAATTTCATAACAACCTCTAACATACAGTAATACAACTTTAAAATTATGTATTATACTTCCCTGTTTTACGTAACAACCTCCTGTAAATATGAATCTTCAAAAGTATCCAATGCTCAATAAAACCTATGTCCTTATCTAAAACAAGAAAATTTCGAACGAAGTAGCATTAAAGAATAATGAAGACGAAATAAAAGTTCCCTTCTCAATAAGTCATCCTTTATTAACAAAGTGTTATTTCAACGAAAATGTATTACCATTTTATAAAATTTTTCAACGCCACGTCATGGAAGCCTTCCAAAATTTGTTTAATAAAGTTGATTTATGGCATAATTTTCAAAAGTATTTCTTAAATTGGCGTAGCCTGTTTCATAGTTGATTCTCTACGAAGAAGCGACAGGGATGATAATAAACTCTTCACAAATATTCCCTTTAAACTGACGTTACCTTTAAATTCCAAACATCTTAAATTATTTTGAAAAGTTGTAATTGAAATTAATTCAGAATGGAATCTAAGAATTTGGTATATGAAGTAGAAGATCAAGATAAAAGAACAAATGATCTTATTTAAAATTAATCTTTTGAAAAGTCATATGTAATATTGTTCCAAAAAGATTGAACATTATTTTCTTCTGTGCCTATGGAATACTGTTATGGCAGTGCTTCTCTCGCCCCAACCCAAAACAACAATGTTTTGAATTCAATAATACTAAACTTAAACGCTAAACCTACAACCCGACTTTATCCTCTTACATGTCATCGGCGTAGATAAACGTCTATCTCAACCAAAGCGTCAATTTCCACAGACGTATATATATGTCTTTTCGAAGTATGATCTTTTCTGTGCACTGCATCCATAAAATTATTCCGAAGGCTTTAGAATGCAATAAAAGAACTTGACTGTTTTTGCGAAGGAGGTTCGCGTTAAGAATATAATTATAGATTCCTTTTTTTCCAACCCCCCAATATATCATATACTTGGGCCTATGTGGAAAAAGGTGGCATTGAGGAGAAAATCGCGTAACTTTTAATCGACAGCTAAAGGATTAATTATAAACCGTAAAAATTATCAAGTTAACTGTTAATTTTTGTATGTAATTTTATATGTGACAGAGCCCATTGGTTCACTGCTAATTATTAAGCTTGTTCTTAATTTAGTATTGTTAAATTAATCATAAAACACATTATAGGCAGTACTTATACATTTATAAGTTTATTAATCAGTGTAAATGTGCATTTTATTTTTTATTGTGGACACGGTATTTTGTTTATTTAATTTCAGTAAATTAAAAAAAAATTAATAATCTTTTGTTTTTGACTTTCAATATGCTCGCGAACCTACCGTTGTGTATTATTTTCCCCTAAGGGGCGCGCCGCACAGTTTGAGAAACACTGTGTTACGGGGAAAAATGGTTTGCAATTAACGAATATACCTGTCAATAATGCTGAATGAGTGGAGTTACCTTGGCGACCAATTTTGTCGCCAAATCACAAACTTTAGCGACAAAAGAAATTGCTCCGAAACAAATCTTTAAGATAACTCTAGAAGCATTTGTAATGCTGAAAAGTCTAAAAATGGATCATGCAATGAGCTTGGAGTGCAAGATTTTGCTACTATACTGCATCTCATTCGCATCATCCGATATTTCGACTACAGATTCGAATTGATGTATTCTGTTTGTGTGTACGCAGAATTGGTACTATCAGGATTCTTAAATGTATGTGTTGTTTCCACTTACATATATACACTTTTTTGAAGTGCACCCAACTTTTTTTTTTTACGTAGTAGATACGTTCCTTACTAAACCGCGCAAAAAAAAAAAAAAAAATTGTGAAAAAAAATACATGCGACCTATGGCAAATTTGGGCATATGTTCCAAAACTTTAAAAAAAATGTGTAAGATAGAAAATTTCTAAATATGCTTTCGTAAAACCGTGAAAAAAAGTAAAAAGGAAATCCATGTTACTTACGTAATAAAACAAAAGCAATTAATTTTTCTTGCAAAAAAATTTTAAATTAGTGTATTGTGAAAACTTAGTCTTTAAGTACATACAACATATAAAAATTCAAATTGAAATTAGGAATAAAACTACAACCAATTATAAATATTAACCGCTACTTGGTAACAAGCGTGCGCGTTTATTATAAAATGGATCAAAAAAGGTATCATCAGTAAATGTGTCAGATATGTCTAGCACCACTGTCGGTTTTGATTCAAATAAGGAATTTCTTTCGCTATTAACGGCCTAAGTTGGGGGGTTTTTTTTTCCAATTCCTACTGTTAGCTCACTCTCTCTTTCTATATACTATATATATATATATATTTATCCTATTCAGATCTTCAATGGTTAATAAAATACTTTCTATTCTTCCAATCAAGTTCAAATAATTTTTTTACAATTTGCAGAGGGTAATACTTGATATTATTATATAGTTTTTTAGAGTATTAATTCATTAATTAAATTTAATTAATTACCTATTTTCGACGCTAACTTAGATTCGCCTCCATTTGTTGTAACAATCTATCTGTTAAAACAACGACAAAAGCTGGCGTTGAAAACCGGTTTTCAGCCAAACTAGCCAAGCCGAGTGTGCATTGTTACAACAATGCCGATAAATCATGATCGTTTTTCAATTCCTACTATTAGTTCACTATCTCTCTCTCTCTCACTCTCTAACTCTCCCACTGTCTCTCCTTCACTCTATCTCTCCCATTGTCTCTCCCTCACTCTCTATCTCTCCACTGTCTCTCCCTCACTCTATCTCTCCAACTCTCTCTCACTCTCTATCTTTCCCACTCTATCTCCCTCACTCTCTATCTCTCCCACTTTTTCTCCCGCACTCTCTCTCCCACTCTTTCTCCGCACTCTCTATCTCTCCACTCCTCTCCTTCTCTATCTCTCCCACTCTCTCCCTCCCTCACTCTCTATCTCTATCTCTCTCACTCTCTATATCTCTCACTTTCTCGCTCACTCTCTATCTCTCCCTCTCTCTCTATATATATATGTATATATCTTGTTTAAATTTTCAATCGTTGATATAAGGCTTTCTATCCATCCATTCAAAGTATAAATTGACTTTAAAAATTATTATATTAATTGTGTATTGTTATAAAATCTATTATTAGTGGATGTTTTGTTTTTCAAGTTGCTTATATAATTCTTCATATGCTGCAGACAACTTATGATTGCTTTGAAATTTTAGTGCCCACTCTATGTCAGGATCATGAGTCTGAAAATGTTATTCCATACTTGTAGCAAATTTCAAGCTCTCTATAATTAAATCAGTTGTTTATAGATAAACTTCACCTTCGACTTCGTCATCATCAATTTCTTTATTAGTATCATAAATTCGATCAAATCAATCAAAGGACAAGAATCCCCAAATTTTTTTATATTCGTGTTTATAAAAAAAATCGTTGAATTTGTGTAGCCATGTTATTTCAAAATCGTCTAAAAAAAGAGTTTGGTGTATGTTAATTGTTTATGTGTTATAGATTTTCTTAAAATTTTTAATTCAATAAATATATTAAAGAACATCAAGTAATGACATACATACACATGTTTCCCAAACCTGATTACTTAAACACGTTAATTTGCACTAATTTATGCAGTGATATTTTAAGCGCAAACAATACTTACAACGAAAACATCTTCCAAATTTTATCTCGAAAACTAACTAAAATGTTCGATCGGTTCTACCCAGAATCAACCAGTCTCATCAGCAAATGACTCTTATTTTTCTTGGGCTAAAACCCACTGAAAATGCTCCCCAAAAATGCGAGAAAAAATTCTCCAGTCTCCAGTACAAATTAATGAAGTTGAAACAAACAAGAAATCCATCCCCCTTTTAAATACTTCGAGCAAGTATTTCGATAAGAATTTTAGATCCACTGAGGCGCCTGTAATGTAATTTTTCAAATCATGGATCCGTAGTTTTCTGAATGACTTAAAAAAACGATAGAAACAATCTTGGAAAGTTTTTGGCGGGAAAAAAGGCAGAAAACCGAAGATGATCAATCTTCGTAAAGTTTGCCTGTGCTACTTTCAAACGCCATCGAGCAAGTACTAATGGCTAAAGTGAATAAATGATTTAATCTGGTTTTCGTCAAAATGAAACGCCATGTTTAAAATGAATACGCAAAATAAGAATACAGCTAAGATTTGAAGAAATAACATATTTCGAATACTTTAGCAGTAAGTATTAAAATTATGGTTTACTTCTAATCTGTTACTTAAGTTTTGTTTAAAGATGACGTGGAATATGAATTCCGGAGTATAACGCGCCCCTATACTTTGTATTGCTAAAATTTTAAGTATATTTGCTGTATATAACCCTTTTTTTACGAAAAAAACCCTAAACTGTACATGTACAATTGTCTTATCTTTTGAAGTTATATATTCAAAGTATTATATGAGGTTTTTGAACAATGATATACTTTAAGAACTAAAACCCTACAGAGTAAAAAAGAGGTGTTTTAAAGCATGTGGACTTTATAAGGTGAAAAAACATTGAAAAATGTAGTCAAGCCAGTCTAGAGATAGTGTGCGAATGAATAATGAAAGCTTAGAATGAAATTAAACCTAACGTAATTCAAAAAAGTCAGTTAAAAACATGTTGTGTATCTAACAATCTAGAGGGAATGGATTAGTAATTATTTCTTTATGGGTCAGAGAAAAAGTAATTAGATGAAGATGAAATAAAATACGATGATGTACCTGAAAATATAACAGAAGATGGATATGTCGATCTCTTTACGTTATTCAATAATGATTGTGTTATGATCCAAATATAAGAGTGGTGTCCAAATGAAAAGTGGACACGTAAAAATGTGTCAGAATGATTGCAGCTACAACAGCACATCACGCAGAAATTGAACTCTAAAATAAAAATTTCATATGTAGAATTATCACACACATCTTGAAGAAGAATATGCAAATTACAGGAAACCACCAGATGGCGCGGATAGTACGTCACAATGACGAGAGTGTAAGAGAGGGGTATATAAGGAATGGTGGCAAAGAAGTAAAATTGTTCACAAGCGCTTTAAAAGCCTTTCAGTGCAATAACCGCATAGTTATGGCACAAAAGAAGTATTTGGATGATTTTTTACGTAGTAGAATTATCGGATGACTGGAATGTGGACATATCTAGCTGGAAGTATCCGAGAAACTTGGAATCAGAGTCTCATCTCCAGGCTTTGGCAACGATTCCAAGATGATGATAATGTGAGTAGATGTTACAGCACAGGTCGCTCCCGAGTTACAACGCCGAATGAGGACCGGTATTTGGCAGTTACTGCCAAAAGAAACAGACGGAGCACAACATCAGACCTATCTCGTCAGCTCTCTTCAGCTACCGGTACGACAGTTTCAAGGCAGACCGTGTACAGACGCTTAGAGCACATTGGTCTATATGCTCGTAGGCCTGTCAGATGTGTTCCCCTTACCGCAACTCACTGTCGCCTGCGATTAACCTGGAGTAGAGAGCATGCATTGTGGACACCGCAACAGTGGTCTTGTGTGATGTTTTCCGACGAGTCCAGGTTTAGTTTGCAGTCTGATTCTCGCCGGACTTTCATATGGAGAGCGCCAGGTACCCGTTACCACCAAGAGAACACCATTGAACGACACCGTTGCGGTGGTGCAGGATGGCTCGTTTGGGGAGGAATTATTCTTGGTTCCAGCACTGACCTGCATGTTCAGAGTGTAACGATGACAGGCCACATCTATCGGGATGTCATTCTGGAACAACATTCTTACAACGCCCGTCCTCACAGTGCAAACATTGTAGACGAATAGCTTCAATCGGAGGATATCACCCGTATGGATCGGCCAACATACTCACCGGACTTGAATCCAATAGAGTCGGATATGCTTGGCCGACGAATTGCAGCCCGTCAACCCCCTCCCACCTGTCTACCGGAACTTCGGAGGGCATTGCTTGATTGAGTGGTGTAATATTCCCCAAGATCAGATTGATAATTTGATACTCAGCATGCGTAGGCGTTGTAAGGCCTGTATTGCATCGTCCGGGAGACATACTCCGTATTAACCATCATACTAACCATGTTATACTGTTTTTTGTAAATAGGTTCTTTTTTGAAATTGCTGCAGGGAGTAAAAATAGCAATTTTTATTAATTATGTCAAACATATAGCCTCTTTTTTGCTCTTTACCTTTTGTTTAATAAATAGACTTTCTAAATAAGTCAAATTTGTTTTTGCTTCTGTCTCTTTCTTTTCCTGAACATCATTATCCTTAATTTATGGACATGAGTGAAGAATTTTACAATCATATATTGCATTATTCCACTATATTTCATTTTTATTAAAAGTACTAGATTAGCGTACTTTTTCAGATATCTATTATACCTGTAAAAATACTAATAAACTTTAAGCTGGTGCAATTGATATTTAATACATTTATAGTACGTAAATTGTGTGAAATTATTGTGCGCTCAGCTTAAAGCGGGTGCGGTCGCGTCGGGCATAGAGTCACCCCGGTCTCATGAGAGAGAGAGAAAGAAATCTTTAATTCTGGGATAAATGTTTTTTTTACAAATGACCTAGTCGCTATCCTCCTATATGACAGTCTTCATGTAAACTAAAGTGTAGTTGTCACATATCGCCCTCATTTTAGGATCGACAAACGTTTTTTTTTTTTTTTAACAAAATTTCAAGGAAATTGGGGTGACTAAGTTTCCCGCGCGACCACCTTTGCTCCAAAATATTTTCTGTGAAACAACGTTATTATTTCCCCCTGTGAACAACTTAGTACTTTGATTGCTAATTGTATGACTTTTTATGGTTTATAAATGTAAATGAACAGAACATGAAAAGCAAATGAACAGAATATAAAGAAAGAAATGGGCACTTGTGCGATTTCTATTAATGAAGTTGAAACTGCTCAAGCAAGAGTAGAACATGATGGAACAATGGATATTAATCCTGTAGCGAAAGTTAATTCGAGAAAAGTGATGTACATGAACTGTTTGAGATAAAAGGAAAGTTTTCAAAGGCTAAAACCTAAAAAATCCATCAAGAAAGATATAAAGCCACAAGTGTGCACAAAACACACTGCGCCATGTCAAAAAGACCCAAGCAGGAAAATTTTTGCATGCTATTTGCCGATCAACAAAGGACAATAAAACTACAGTAATTTGAACAAAATATGATAGTTTTGCCTGCTAAAATATTATTCCTTTATTATTAACGAAAAGTATCTATGATTTGTCTCCTTTATCATGGTCACGCACATTTAAAATATTTTAGTTCAGTTTTAATTTATTTTTTTCCTCAAATTAACAAAGAAAAATTGAAAGTCCTTAAAATTAGGTAAGTATACTTTCTCTTAGTTAAATTATTCACTGGAATTATGATTTATATCGTGTACAATAAAAATAATTATAAAAAAAGGAATGGGGTGACTCATTCACCCCGCGCGACTATTAACGTAATTATTGAGTGAGTGCCTATTCCCGCGTTATCTGTCTATTAATATTAATGTTTCACTGTTCAGCTGTTTGGCGATGGACCTAGTAATTTTGAATCATGGTCAAGTGACGAGGTCGACACTTGAGCTGGAACCCCCTCTCTTAATTACCACACCACACCAACGTTAGAGCTCTAGAGAGATTTAATGTGCATCGCTCACCTACACGGCGGATCTTTAGTGGTGCTGGGCTCGAACACATGACACGCCAGACACGAGCCCGTTACCTTGACCACTAGGCTACCACGGCCTGAAGGAGTTTTTGAATTTGGCATAATTGGGTAAACATTTAGTAGTTTTCAGAATTCATACTGCAAAGAACGCGAAGCTAATATCACTATTATCAATACAAAGAAAATTAAACAGTTACATTGTAGGATTAATTTAAAACAAGTAATGCGAGGCAGTTAATTAATTCTAAAAAGCCAACAATATTGATGCCATCTTTTTTAGCAGAACTAATTTCTTTTCACAAAATAACCCTAAAATTTAAGTTAAAAAAAATTCTGCTCCAAAGTCTCTGAAAAAAGGGGACTTATATAAATCGACTACCGAAACAAAACGAGATCTCAAACGCTTAAGAATTTGTAACTTTTTAATAAACACTTTTAGAAAATATTCTTACAATAAATAATATATAATTGTTATACAATTGAAAAAAGCGAAACGATAAATGGAAGCTTATATTTTATAAATCATAAAAAAGTTATGGTTTGTTTAAAAATAAAGTAAATACATTTTTTCCATATTTTAACTTAAAATCCCTAAATCTAGAATTTGATGTAATTTTACCTCTAACAGCTTAGAAAATATTTGAA
This sequence comes from Trichonephila clavata, assembly GCA_019973975.1. Lineage (NCBI taxonomy): Eukaryota > Metazoa > Arthropoda > Arachnida > Araneae > Nephilidae > Trichonephila > Trichonephila clavata. Next base: position 42,030 of record BMAO01027965.1, read on the forward strand.
CTAAAACTATCATACTAAATTATTGACATCCTTCAGGGGTCGTATACAAATGTATAATTTTTAATTTTAAATCATCTGAGCACACATTGTTTGAAAACGAATATAGAAGAATGCAAACACATTCCTTCAATACGATGATTTTTATATCAATAATGCCTCCCTCAACCCACTTGGGAATCGATTTTTAAAAAAACCCATTTTTTTTGACGGATTTGTTGTGAATGAATTAAGAAGCATGCCTGCCTAATTTCTTGTCTGCAGGTCTAATATTTTCACAATCGGGAATTTTTTTTTATCTATTATACTCCTTAACCCCCTCCCCCTCGCCCTCAGGTGTCAATTTTCGTAGAACACGTCTAAGCAGATTTCTATTTAACAAAAGAAATATGCTTGCCAAATCTCAAGTATGTAGTTCTTTTATTTCTAGAGATTTCACTATGGTGAATGAGTCACTTATTTCTCAAATATATGCAGAGAGAGATTAATGTCGAATTTTAAAATTCCATTTTAATCTTTTTGAAATATAATAATGCAGCTTGATGGTTACGAAAGATATTTTAATGTTCATGAAGTTACAAACAAGAGACAACAAAAAAATAATAATGTAGAATGACATAAAGGAAACTCTATAGTTATCATTACAACGAAAAAAATCTTAAAACTTTCTTAAAACAATACGATCTGTCTTATTTAAGGAACAATTAAATTAACAAATTAAACAATAAAAAAAACTTTAATTTCTAATAATAGATTAACTAATTTCAGAACGTAGGCAATACATTAACAAGTGTGTGTAACGAAGAAAAATCAATTTTAAAAGAAATAAAAAACATGGATAAGTATACGAAGTAGTCGCTCACATGAATCTTAAATGTAATTAACAATTAATTACAGAATGAAAATGTAAAATAAATCAGATGCATATTTGCATAAATGATAGAAACATTTAATAATTAAAATTTGAAAAACCTAATCAATTACTAATTGCTCTTAAATTTAACTGAGAATTTATAAGTATGTAATTATAAATAATAATACAAGTGAAGAAACATTCGAATGAAAAAAGTAGGGTTAAAATATCATAATGCAACGTTAGGGTTAAAATATCAGAAAGTGTGTGTGCAAATAAAGTACTATAATTATATCTAAATTTAATTATATTTAAACTAATTTCATACAAGTAACAAAATTTTGAGGTCTGAACAAAACATTTTGTAACTAAGTTACAAATCAGTGAAAATAATAGAACAATTCAAGATTTTTCATGAATCTGCTGTAAAAAAAATCTTCGAGTTTTGTTATTTAATGTAATTAAAAGAAAATATGATAATATAAACATTCAAATCTTTCTCATTTTAATCTCATTACTATAACTATTTATAAATGAAAATAGTTTTTTTTTTACCCAAAATGCATCGTATTATTTTCCTTACATCATTTCACTTCATTTCAGAAGAAAATTTTTCTTTTTCACTTTATTTCATTCGCTTTCAAATCACCAGCAGCACAAATTCAATAAAATAAAAACACAGATTTTCTCATAACTTGAGCTAAATTAAGAAAACGTATACTTGTCACTTTAAATTTATTCAATAATTACGCCAATGGAAATTAATTATCAAACGTAAACAAATCTACATCCTCATACGAGCTGGTTATTAGATACAAGTCGTTAGAGTAATGAACGATCTTCTACTAGATGAGATTAATAGTGACGAGGCTGAAATAAAAGAATCTTTAATGTTTGGTAATGGATTTATAATTGCATTTTAAATTAGATGAACCACTTGCCATTTTTTTTCCGAAGTAAATGTTGTGCAACTGATGAAATACGGTTGTTATCCGCAAACTGACATTAATGAAGTCTATATTTTCTAATTATTCAGTCGCTAATTCAGACAAATTATTGATTGCTAATCAGATTTGCATTTTACAAAATGATGTTTTGACTTTTTCCTCCGGAGAGTGTTTTGATGTATTTTGCGATGGGCTTCGAATTTCAGGGGAACATTAAAAATTTTGTTACAATGTATTTGTTGTAAACGATATTTTTTTTTTCTTACGCAAGAAAGTATTTTGTTCGAACTTTAATTAATCAATGTCGCTTTTAATTTATGTGTATTTCGAATAAATTATTTAGTTTCGAATGAAATTATTACATGTATGATTGATGAATTAGGGTTAATTTAAATGAAAACGTGAAAAATAATATCTAGTATTTAAAAGACATTTTCTTGTAAAAATTATGCTAATATTTTTCTAAATAATCGAATTAATTTCTGAGCATGAATTTGTAATTAAAATTTGTATACATTCGAGGATTCCTTGCTAAATTTGTAACAGGATATATGCAAACGATATCTTTTTTGCTTACAGAAGAAAATCTTTTATTAAAAGTTTTCCTTAATTAACATCGCTTTTGATTCGTGCATAATTCAAATAAATTATTCAATTTCGTATGAAATTAATATTTGTACGAACATTGAAAGAATTAGGGTTAATCTCATGGAAGACATGAACAATAATATATAGTATTTTAAAAAACTTTTTTCTAATAAAAACTGCGCTAATATATTTATAAATAATCGAATTAGTTTCAGAACATGAATTTGCAATTAAAATTTGTATTACTTTTTGTGGAAATTTGTTAATATTCCTAGAATTCTTGTTAATTCTGGAAACTGGATAAATGCAAACGATGCTTTTTTTTTTCTTACATAAGAAAATATTTTAAAATTTTTCTTTAATCAATGTCGCTTTTAATTCGAGTATAATTCGAATAAATTATTCAGTTTCGAAATAAAAATTAATATTCACAAAATTGATGAAATAAGCTTAATTTCATTTAAGACGTGAAGAATAATACTTAGCATTAAAAGACTTTTACGAATAAAAACTACGCTACCTTATTTCTACATAAATTAATCAATTTAAGAACATGAATTTGTATTTCTAAGTAATGAAAATTTGTTTCTATTTCAAGATTTCTTGTTAATTTTACAGATACATGTAAACGATACTTTTTTTTTTTTCCTTCTATAAGAAAATATTTTGTTTTAACTTTTCATTTATCAACGTAGCTTTTGAGTCACGTATAATTAAAATAAATTACTCATTACTCGCATGAAATTAATATTTGCTCGATAGATGAAAATTTAGGGTTAATTTCATTGAAGAAACGAAGAATAATGTTGCAAATCTGAGTGAGGTAAAAACATCCAGAGACTCCAATTATTTGAATAATAACAGATTTATTACAAGACAAAAAACAAATGACTATGCGAATACAAAACGACGTATATACACAAAGAAGTATTTAGACATATTATTTACCATATTAAAAATTTAATCATGATAAACAATCTTTTTCAAATATTTCAGAAACGGCTCTCTATAACAGATAATGTCTCGCTCTCGCATCTCGCAGTTAGCGCACATACAGATTCTTATTTTGACTGCAATCTCTTCAGAACTGACCTTTGTTTTACAAAGGTCCATAAAGAGCATCATGGAAATTTCTAGAAAGGTCGATTCCTAGAGCCCTCTCGATTGTTTCTTGGAGATATCATATATTTCGCAAAATGTGTTGCCATTTCGGTACTCCTAATCATATTTTCTATGTTGCCAGTTTTGTTTTTCAAATTCCCGATTGGAAGCGAGCTTTGTCTGTCTGTAAAACTCAGTTTCTTTTAGAGAGAGTATTGCTGCAGGGAAAACAACAAAAGTGGCGTGTTTCAATATTTAGTATTTAAAAAAAATTATGAAAGTATGCTAATTTGTTTCTAGGTAAATTAATTTCAGAAACAAATTCGTAATTAAAACTTGTTTTATTAGGTGATTCATGTTTGTTCGTATGTCAAAAAAAAAGTTTAATGCTAATTTTGAAACAGGATTCATACAAACTATATTCTTTTTATTTACATATGAAAACATTTTGTAAGAATCTTTTCATCAATCAACATCGTTTTTTTTAATTCTTGTTTAATTAGAATGAATTATTCAGTTTTGAATGAAATTAATATTTGCACGACTGATGAATTAGGGTTAATTTCATTCAAGACACGAAGAATAATATGAAGTACTTGAAAGCCATTTTGTAATATAAACTTGCTAAAATATTTCTTAAGTAATTGAATTAATTTAAGAACATTTATTCAAAATGAGAATTTGTATCACTTATTAATAAAAATGTGAGTTTTTTTTAAATTCTAAGATTTTTATGTTACTTTTGTTACGGGATATATGCAAGCACGAAATTTTTCCTTACATAAGAATATATTTTATTTGAATTCTTCATTAATCCTTGTAGACTTTTAATTCATATAGAATTCAAATTAATTACTGAATGCAAGTAAAATTATTATTTATACAATTAATGAATTAGTAAGTGCTAATTTCATTAAAAAAATGTAAAATTATATTTATTATTCAAATGTTTCCTTATAAAAACTGCACTTGCAAGTTTTTTTTACGAAATCGAATCAATTTCAGAACTTTAATTCCAAAAGAGAACAGTACCAATCAGTAATAAAAGTTTGTTTGAGTTTGTTTCTAAGCTAAGATTTCTTAACATGATGAAGTTTTGTGTTTACTTGAACTTAAAAAGAAGAGCTTAAATATCTTCCAGATCCAGACAGGAAATAAAATTAAAATTCGAGTAACTTAAGATATTCCTATTGAAACATTTGCTAGACTGCGCTTAATTAAATTTTATTTTCAAACATTTTAATAAATTTAAAACTTTAAAGAAATAATGAAGCTGTAAAATAATGGAAAATCGATCATTCTTAGTGTATTTTCGTAACAAAAGTTCTTGCTAATAGTCTTTTGAATGCAGGAAAAATTCCATACAAAAATACTTTTTTAAAATGCGTAAATTTTATGACAAATATTCTTGTGTGAATGTGTGTGTGTGCAATTTTTTTAAAATTGTATTTATCTAAAATTGTTTTGAAGTACTTAATAATTCTGTATAATGTAACATAGGTAGCATTCTGCATAATATAGCAATAATTATTGTTTATAAAGACCATTTTTCCATTTTGTCGCTGCCTGAAGATCTCAGGTGTGACAGGGCTCGAGGAAGAAGCAGACATGATCATAAGACTAACTACTTTTATTTTATCTTCAAAACATTATGAAATACACTTTTATAACTAACTCTCTTAACTCTTATGAAATCTTAATCAGATAACTAAATTCTCGAAATTATTTGGATTAGAAGTCCTTGTTATGATCCTTCTCGAAGCCTGAGAGCTTGGTCAGCTCCAAGGCTGATTACTTTCACTATATCTTGTAGATTCTACGTCGATTTCTCATCTCAAGTCTCCGGACCACCATTCACTGGATTGAACACTTGGATTGAACTCTTAACGATCAACGCTTAATCATTACCTCACATCTTCATCGATACGCACTTAAATAGCAGTTACATTTCCATAAAGTCAAGTTATCTCACAGAAAACGGTTTGTAAACCAAAATTACAGTTAAAGAATATTTTTTTCCAAGATAATTAGTAGAAGAACCCGAAAAGAACCCGTAACAAGTCAGTAACAGTAATAAGTTTGTCCACCGAGAACTGCTTAACAGAGAGCGCATTGTGCACCGGCGCGTTATCTTCATCAAGTTTTTCGGTACCAGTTTTGCGCAAACTTTCACCATAGGCAAATCCTCTGCCAAAGTGTTTCTTATTGTCCCTGTCAATGTTCATAACATCTAATATAATCCGAACACTCAAACGTCCGTCTTTTCACGCGATTTCATCATTTTTTTTAAGTTTTCGGCAGTTCTTGATGACACAGGTCGACCACAACGTTCATCATCTTCAAAAGCCTTCCTACTTTCTGAAAATCGATTGTACCATTGAACAATTTGACCACGTGAAACGCAATTATCTCCAACCACTTCTTTTAACGATTTAAGACATTAATTGTTTATTTTGGTTTTTTTTTCTCGAGGTATTTTAAACGTATGCGCAGCTCGATTCTTAAATTTATCATGATCGTAGCACTTCGGCACGGCAATGACTTACTCACAAACAAGGGTGAAAAACAGACAGAACTAGGGATGGCCACCAGCCCCAGAACGAACCAGGTCAACTATATTCCATTCCCATCCCTTCACACCAAGTGTAACGGCTAGGGCAGTGCTTCTCAAACTTTCAATGTTTACGATCCAATTTTCATCGCGCCCCCTCCATACGATAATAATGCATTGAACACAATAATACTTTGACGCTATAACTGCAATACGACTTAAGTAAAAAAAAACTGCACAAATTATCAAGATAAGCATTAAACTTTGAATATAGTTTTGTATATGACAATCCCATGGGGTCATGGTAATTATTAAACTAGTTCTTAACTTGGTATTGATGAATTAATGATCAAATACATTGTGCAGTACTGATACATTTATAAGTATTTTATACCATTGTAAATGTGTATTTTTATTATCTCAGAATGTATTTTGTTTTGATTCCTTTCAGAAATAAAAAAATTTTCAATCTTTTATTTTTGACTTTTTGATGTGTTTGCGCCCCCTGATAGGTGTTATCACGCATCCCCTCCCCCTCCTTTGGGGGCTTGCCCCACAGTTTGAGAAACGCTGGGCTAGGGATTGCGCAGTCAGGAACTTTAAGGTATCCGACTACTTGCGACAAATTTTTTTTTAAAAAAAATGGAGATATGGGGATTTTTTTGTTGTTGTTTTTAGATTTGTTTAGTGCATTTTGAGAAAAATATGCTAAAATTAAGAAGAGGAAAAGAAATCATTATTACTAAAATGTGAAACAATGGGTAAAAATTTACAAAAAATAACATAAATGCGTCCCATTCTATACTAACAGTTTATGAACAATTTTTCAATTTTGATGTGTGGCTATGTTATTCATTTTTGAACTGACCTTCAGGATAAGAGTTATTTTAGTTTTTACGAAAACCGAAGCACTTTATCTTAGTTATTATATGAAATGGCTTAAAAAACAAGTGGTTATATTGACAAAAAGGGCAGTAAATTTTTTAATAAAACAGTGATTGATAAAACTGAAGGTTAAAACACTTCTACTATTATACAGAGCATACACAAAAAATTTCAGTTCTTTATTTTCAAAATTTTTTTAGCAATCGCTGGCCCCGTTTGAGTATTTTTAAAAAACACACATTTCAAATAAAACGCTTTTTTGAAGTATGAAATCTCGCTTAAAGTAATGTCATCTGCTTTTAGTAAAATATTTGTTGTTTTTGTTCTAGTGAACGGAAAATAATAAACCTGGTATTTTTATAAAGGTAATAAGATGGCTTATAAAATAAAATCATAAAAAAAAGTTTTGTCAATTTTTGGCAAAATTCACATTTTAGGGTTGTCGGATACCTTAATTTGTCATACCTCATACAATATCTGAAACCAGTATACATCAGAATCTGAAGTACTTTCTGCATGTTTTCTTGATACGCTGCTTGATTCCTATAATTAATCAGAACTTATTGAATTTTGTTATTATAGAGGACATATATTCTGTAATAAACTATAAAAAGGTTTTTATCACTATTTTTTTTGTATGTGGACAGATACTCTTTTTTTTTTAAATGAAAATATATTCCTAACAATAACGATTATTTTTTCTTTGAATAGCATAGTGTTATATTTTTAAACCGTCTTGCGACAACTGTAATATTTTCAATTCCGTCAATAAGCCCTAGTGAAGGTTCAAAGTGCGAAGTTAATAAACAAATAATCAATCAATGCAACGAATGTACGTTTCTAAAAAATATTTTGTCCCTTTTTAAAATAATTGTGAAAATATTATTTTAAGGTCATTATAAAAGTCCTTGTAAGAGGTGGTATGCGTTTTATAATGGAGCAAGTTACACTTTAAGGTTCCTCTGGCGCTTTTGATTTTTTTCTCTTAAAATAAGAAAGCTTCATCTCTTTTTCTGATTTCTTCCAGTACTCTCCATTATTGTTGAAAGAAATTTTTTTCCACATACTTCCTTCTTAATTATACAAAGTACAATATTATAATGTAATACTTCAGTTATATATTCATGTTATTACGGTAAATAAAATATTAGAACAATAATATATATTTTATCCTAGTCTTATAATTCTTAATTCTCAATAATAGAATTTTAAAGAGTATGAAAAAATAGTAATAGCTGAATGGCAATCAATACCTCTTATTAACAATGTTCATTTAAAATTTAAATAGTAATAGCAAGAAAATACTTGCTGAAATAAATAATACAAACACTTTCGGAAATTATCATAATAAATCATATTTAGAAAAGTGTACATATTGTTCATATTTATAGACAGTGGCAAAAATAGGGAGGAAAACAAAAGAACCATACACACAGTTAATATCCTGCTAATATCAATGACATGTAAAAGCAATGTTGACGAAACACTAGCTAAAAGAAAATAACGAAATATCTCTTTAAAATGAGTGATATTGAAGTTAAAAAAGGTTGAAAAATACATTTCTTTAAAGCGACGCTTTAAGACAGTGTTCCCAAACTTTTTGTCATCTTGGACCGGTCTACGCATGATAATATTACCACGGACCACTGAGGGAGGACGTTGATTATTTAAATTTTAGATTGCTTGGATTTAAAAGTTTTAATTTTATTGGGTATTTAAAGATGCCTTCAAAATAAAATACATTTAAGTCAAAAAATGAATATAAAGGGATTTAACATGGAATATAACGTGATTTCCATGGAAAGTCCCGCAAACTGTACAAAAACCACCTTAGTAAATAAAATTGAAATACAATATAATGTTCCTTATACGGACCGGTACCATTTGCTCCATGCCCCAGGGGTTGGAGACCATTGCTTCAAATCACATAAAATGTGGTAGAGTAACAGCTTTGAAATCAAAAGATCGAAATGGGTTTAAAGCAGTTAATTCTCTTCGATTTTAAATTCATTTAGAGGCGAAGATGTACAAGTATGTTCCCGTATGCAATTCTGTCTAACGTTGTCGTAAGTTCTCGCTCTCTCGTCATTTTTAATGTATCTCAGAGCTATATGACATATTCGTTGTAAAGGTTTGAAGTGAATAAAAATACAAAATACACCATACATTCTTCACATAATTCTCATTACGCATTAATAATAATAATAATCTATTTCTAACAAGAGTACTAATTAAATCATTTATCAACTAATTAACTTAAAGTCGTTAGAACTTAAAATTCCTCTTAACCGCTAATTATATGTGTATGACGATTATCTCCACAGCACAGAAGTTAATCAACAATGCAAATTCTTCAACTCTGATAATAATGTATTTCTCTTCATTACAAGTAGCTATTTGAATCCGAAAGGATGGTAAATTTTGAAGCCCTGTTAATGTTTTGCTGTAATATTTAAAACATTCAGGTTACAATATTTTCCATGTTGTTGAAAAAACGAATATGCAGGAAAAAGTTTTGAATTTTTAAAAATATTTCTTGGGGTAGCATATTTTTTGGCAAGCAATACGTCAATTTTTTAGTTAAACTTTTGGCGACATGCTGTTGACTTTGGCAGGGGTGTTTTTGTTTAAATCACCTATCTGCCAGTCTGCAGGTACGCCGTGCATGTCTTAGACGATTGAGATGAATGGAATCCCTATTTAGGCCAATCGTTCAGGGCTTTTATTCATGTCCTTTGTTGTTTGAGACTTGCAGAAGAATGCGCCGCTACATACCCTTTTCCTGGAGAAGAAAGTTGTTTAGTCTGTTTTTGACTTTCTTAAAAATACTGAGAGAAGGTTGTTTTTCCAGCCAATTACTGCAATTGTTATACAGTGGGTTTGAGTGTCATTAAAACGTTTTTCCGTTGACCTGTTCGGTATACAGGGCGGGTCTAATTGACGCGTGGGCCATTTTTTTAAAATTTGTATCACAAGTTATGATTTATTGAGGATGTCTTGTTAAATTCTCATGGATTGAATGCATAATCAACCATTATCGTTAGGCTGTGCTGCCATCTATTGTTCAATTACTCGACCACCTCTTAAACAACACGCTGTTGACGTTGGTGTTAATTTGATACACCGAGCTACCGTTCTACAGATACATCATTTATGCCTTAGACGACTGAGATGAAAGGAATACCTATTCAGGCTTGTGGTTAAGGGATTTTATTTCTGTCCTATGTTGTTCGCAACTTGCAGACGGAGGCGGTGCTGCAAGCTCAGAATGTCTTGTTAGACTCTCATGGATTGAATGTATAATCAACCAGTATCGTTAGGCTGCTCTGCCATCTAGTGTTCAATTCCTCGCTAACCTCTTTGGCGACAAGCTGCTGACGTTGTCAAGGGTTATTTATATGATACACCGAGCTACCGGTCTACAGCTTCGCCATGCATGCCTTAGACGACTGAGATGAAAGGAATCCCTATTCAGGCTTGTCGTTAAGGATTTTATTTCTGTCCTTTGTTGTTCGCGACTTGAAGACGGAGGTGGTGCTGCAAACTCAGTGTTAATAATTTTAAAAATCTGGATTCTCTGTCTATCAGAATATAATACAAAGTAAAAAATTACCAACAAAATTATTTGCTTTTTTTATATCTTAAGACCCATGTTTACACCGTTAATGTGTAGCTTTAATTTGAAAGCAATTCTCTTTGACCGTAAAGCATGTTCAGTCTGTCGAGGTTCAAAATACTCCCATTGGGGCAGTGTTGAAGTTTGGAGAAGAGGTATCAGTTCAAATGCCATCTTCGTCACCGATCGTGGTTCAAAATTACTAGGTGCCAATTTCCCTCTTATCGTTTCACAGTGCGACGTAAACTAAAATCAAATCAAACGGATGAATAACATACACTTATGCATACATTCAGCTATCTATACGCACACACACACACATCAACGGATATATGAGTAGAAACATAAGAAGTGGGGTTTTTTTGCGTCGTACTATAAAGCAGCACGAGAACTGTTGGCGACGAACCTTGGTCAAGTGACCACCTTTTGAACCTCGGTCAAGTGACGAGCATGACACCTGTGCTGTCACCTCCCCGCTCGCCTAGCCACTATACTGTCAACAGGGGGCTATTGAACCTCGACAGAATTAACGTGCATCAGCTCCTCTACAAGGGCAACTGTCTTTAGTGACACTTACACATAACACGCCGGCCACCAGTCTTCGACCCTGACCACCAGGTGAACCTGACCACATAAACATAAGAAAAATTACTAGAATAAGTATGTACGCTAAACCTGTCGTGGCTGTTTGATTAAGTCCTCATGTTGGGTAGTATGGAAGTTTGGAGTGAGCGAGTGAGTATTAACGTCGCACTATTCAGCTACTCGAAGGATTTGGTGATGGATCTCTTAATTTTGAAACATGATCAACTGACGAGGACGACACCTGAGCTGGCACCCCTCTCCTAACTTTCACACCACGCCAACGGGAGGACGCTTGAGCATCGACATATTTTACGTGCATCTCTACCCTACACAGAAGATCTTCAGAGGTACTAGGCTCATTATCATGACACACCGGCCACGAGTCCGTTACCTTGACCACTAGGCTACCACGGCCACATGGAAGTTTGGAGAGAGGCTTGCCGGCTAAAATGTCGACCTCTTTATTTAATCGTGGTTCACAATTGCGAGGATCGCCACAAATAGCCCTCGAGTTGCTTCAAAGTACAACATAAATAAAAGAATTAACCCTCAAACACTGATTCTCGAGTGATAATATTGACCTTAAAGTTTAAAATCAAAACCTAAATATTTCAAAAATTAATCATTTTAAACGTTTGGTGATGGACCTCTTAATTTTGAAACATGATAAAAAAAACATGAACATGATCAAAATTTTGAAACATGATGTTCGGATAAAACGTCATTTATCCGAACATTTATTATCCGGAGCATCAAATATCCGGAAAAGCCTGGATACGTTTTCGAACAGTGCAATGCTCAATAGTTGTTTCGCGTGATGCCAAAAGTGACGGGAAAACCCAAGGTGAAGCATATTTGGAGAATTTCAAGTGTGTGATTTGGTAAACATCTGCGCGGAATATTAGGTCAGTTTGTTTCCAAGTGAGGGGTGTATACGTACTCTTTTGTTGATGTAGTAAAAGACTGTGGATTTCAAATGCTAAATTATGACGAGATTGTGACTTCTGTGCAAGAAAAATCCGACCCTGTCGACGATGAAATGGATGAAGACGAGGATAACACAACAAAAACGAAAGTAGCAAGGGTCCATCAAATACTGACTCATTTTCTGCGTTACAGACACCTTTGCCGTGGTACGAACAACAATCAGAATGCTGTTCTTCTCAACTACTGCTGCTCAAAAGAATCAGAGATCTTGCAGCAAAAAAACGAAGATGTACAATGGTACAGCGAAAAAAAAGTGATTATTTTCCGCAATATAGGTAAAATTGCGACATTTTACACCTATTTTGCTTTTTCTTCAAGCATGTTTCACACATGGGATGATTTTCAATATTCGCATGGTGTCCGGTTTCATACACTGCATAGATCGCATTCGGTTTTCGGTTATCCGAACAATCGCATATCCAAATGGTGTCCGGCCCTGATTGATTCGGATAAACAACGTTCTCTGTAAAAAAAGTTTCTTAGATTTAAAAAAATGAAAGAGAAATCCATAAGATATCAAAAAGTATCTATGTTATTAATTGTTTTTGACTTTACATCATAAATATATTCAATTTTAATTGAAATAAAAATACAAGTAGTAAAATATTTTTTTAACTTCACGTCTCTAATTGAAGTACAGACCGTTTGAGTCGCTTGTGATCAAACAAACAATACAACAGAAAGAATAAAACGTAATAAACTAAAATACCTAAATGATGCTTGACTCAGAAATTTGAAATAAATTCTTCCCCTTAATTAAATTAAGTGAGAGAACTTGGCAATTTTCCCGCTGGAACTTTTAAATGACTTTATCGTCTTTTCTCATTCTTTGAACAAATTCAACTGTTATTTATGAAGTGCTATTATTTTGGATAATAACCCAGTTTTAGGTTAAATACTTTTTAAATTTTTTGCTGTATTACTCTTACTAAGCCATTAAAAAGTTGCATTAATTTCCACCTCTAAGTGAGAAGAGTATTAAAAATTAATACGCGCCTTTATTATTCTTGTCGTTTATTGAGATGTAACTTTAAAAATATATTTTTTTAATTTTACGTACGAGAAAGAAATCAAAATTTATTTTGTAAATTTATTTCTAACGGGCTGCGAATTAGTGTTTTACCATTTTACCATTGCAGACCTATTACATTTCCGGAAGCTGGTATCTCTTTTTAGTGCGGCAACCTATAGGTGGATACCAATCGCGGTAGGTAATTTTGACGCCCAGTTTCTTCCTTAGGGGGAAGCATCTGAATTCTGACGATACGAACCTGTACTAGGATTTAATTTTGCTGAGAGCACCCAAGCCAAATAGACACTCTAGGGATCTTTTCCATGCCGTATAATCATACGACATAGCCGCTGTCGATTTTCTGCATCATGAAAATCCACTGACTTGGATCAGTATTGAACCCGTAACCTTAGGTGCAGAAGGCCAGTGACAAACGAACCACTACAGCCAACCGGCTAAGCAAAAAGAAAAGAAATTGCAACTTATAAATGGGTCATTTGTGTTTTAATTTTTTTGGCTGAAATCTAAATTCAGCTGGCCACGATAGCAGAGTGGTCATGTTCGAGAACTTGTAACCGCCATTGTCGTGTTGAAGGTTTGATAGAGCCCTAGTGCTGCTACTGACCCATCATGTAGGGGGGGGGATAAACGAAATTCTGAGTAAAAAGGATAATTTTCACTTAACTTGAATCTGAACAGTTGTGGCATTATTTGTAAAACCCACACACGCTCTAATTATCCCCCTCCTCCGAAAACATGTGGCCACAGTAAGCGATTGGCCCGGTTGCGACCTCTTCAAGGAAATTGTCGAATCGTGGTTTGGAATTCGAGTAGAGCTAAAGATCCCCCGTGTAGAATGGCTGATGTAAGCTAAATCTGTTTTGGGCTCAAAGACTTCACTTTGACGAGATGTGGATATTTGTGGAATGGTTGAACTAGCTCACAGGAATAGTCTTTATCTTTGACCATGCTTCAGAATTATGAGGACGTGCTGGTTCTAAGAACTACCATTAGTAAAAATCCAAGCAAATCAAATCGAAACCCACAAAAAACCATTATACGAAGAATCTTTGACAACCAAACCTCAATATTCTTATATGGCGTTATAAGGGAAAACTAAAAACAAAGCTTCATTCATCGTTGTGTTATTCAACGTTACTTTATTAGAAGCAAATGCTGTCACAAATTTCTAATTGAGAGAGAAATCAATTCATGTAAGGCAGTGGTCTCCAACCCCCTGCCCGTGATCAAATAGCACCGGACCGCACAAGGAACATCAATTTTTTTTGTTTTATTTACTGTGGTGTATAAAGTTATTAAATCAAAACAATCTAAAATATAAGCAATCAACGTCTCTCCCCCCCCCTCAATGGGCCATGGTAAAATTATCAAATGTTGACCAGTCCGTGGCAGTAAAAAGGTTGGGGATCACTGCTATAAAGCCTCAAATCTGTAATATAAGTGGAGACCACCTTATACCAAAGACAATCGCTAGGCTAAAAACAGGTGCCATTACAGAGGCATGAAGTTTAATAGAAAAATTTATAGGAATTGTGATAACTGTTTAGAGAGATACAGAGCTAACATCTGCTCATATTTTTGAGTATCCGGCTTGCTCTACACGAAATAGGGGTCATGTTTTCGTCAACAAATCTCTATGTGTATAATATTGAAAAGATTGCCAGAATAGTTCTCTGGGTCCATGGTACTATCTGATTTGGTCCCGTCATGGATACCACACATATCATCATCATCAATACAAAGGTTCATTCACAGCAAGGCAGTAACTAGCGGACAGAGAAGATGTACCTAACCAGAGGATCGTGTACCCTTACGCAATGAATGAGTAGGTGTCTGTTAATGTCGCATAATAAACCAACACGAGGGCTATTGGCATTGAACTTCGTAATTTACCCTCACGAAAAGGTCTCTACTCTTGGCGAAAATGAATCTTCAGTGAGAGAGTGTTCGTAAACGCCACACACTAAAGTAATATGAGGATTGTTGGCGACGGTCCTCGTAACTTTGAGCCAAGAGGATGACATCTGAATTGGTACCCCTCTCTCTCTTTTCTTCCACACCATGCCAACGGGAGTACTTTAAGCTAAACCGTATTTAATTTTTACCAGCCTCTTTATTTTCGGGTCTAAAGTGGATAAAGAACTCGAATCAGCTACTCGACCACCCCGGCCACGAGTTCGTGACCATGATCACAAGACTACTACAGCCACCAAATGAAACATCAAGGATTATCTCGAGTTCCTTCTTTGCAATTTGATGGTGGTTCAAAATTACAAAATCCATTTTTAGAATCACGCCGTGATACTCAATGCGAAGCCAATCAAAAAGCGCAGCAATTCAGGTTCCTGTGAATATAGAATATGATAAATCTTGAATTCAAAGGTAACAAAGGAAAAATAAGTGGAACTGGTAAAAGGAAGCCTAAAATCAGGTAATGTATCCATGGCAATGTTAATAAAATATATTTTAAGAAACTTAAATACACCCTTTTATAGTTAATCGAAGTAAGTCGAACTTAATCTTTTAGCCACCGAATCTGGAATTAGTTGACAAATCTGGAAATAGGATCTGGAATTAGTCGATAGATGCGGGATGGGATCTGAAAAAGCAAAATCATTAATCCTGATCATTCTGATCAGGACAATGGAACAAAATTATTAAATTATTGTACTGTCATCAGTCCTGGAGAAGCGAGCAAAATTTCGAATGAATCTGACCTTGTAAAGTGGGTAAGTGAGTGAATATTAAAGTCGCACTGTTCAGCTACACGATGGCTTTTGGCGACGGACCTCGTAATTTTGAACCAAGGTCAAGTGACAAGGACGACACCTGAGCTGGCACCCCCTCTCCTAACTACCACACCACACCAACGGAAGGATGTTTGAGCTCTCGACAAATTTAGCGTGAATCACTGCCCTACACGGCGGGTTTTCAGAGGTACTTGGCTCGAACTCATGTCATGACAGCCACGATCGGTTACCTTGACCACTTGGCTACCGCGGCCACCGTAAAGTGGGTAAAAATTTAGTTCAAAGATTCCGTTAGATACAAGTGAAGCTTATAAAAGGATGTTAAAAGAACCACAAACTCAATACATTTCCAAATGAAAACTTATTCTATTGCTAATATAAGTTCCTGCCGCCGTATAATAAACAAATATTCCGTTATGCATATAAAAATAATCTTTTTTTTTCTTATATTACTTTATTTTTGTATAAATATATTACTTCTTGATTAAAATAAATCCATTTCGCATTACAATTCACTGGAAGAATTATTATACAGAGAAACTATTAGATAGATTGGAAAGTATAATAATATATTAAAATATAATATTTTCGAAGAGCTACAGCGAAAAGTGGAAAAGAAGTAATAAAATCGGGCCTTCTTTAATTTAATATTTTAAATTTGGAATTCGTACACCTTAACACACACACACACTAGGCAAATACAAACACTTCGTATAATTGTTTAAATCTTTTCACCGGGACAGCCTGCCAAAAAAAAAAATACTAAGTTAAATTCCCTTTTAAACAGAAGGAAACAGCACGTATAAAAGATATAAACCATCAAACAACCATGCAAACCTAATTCCCATCAAATCCAATTCCACCTTGATACTTTTACTGCTCACAAAACATAATTCGAAAAGTAAAGCGGAAGATTATAGCCAAGCAACACTGCCTTTATATGCCTTCTCCCCCATCTACACCTCCGCGTGCAGGAAAAGATCTCAGACCACCCCCATCCGGCGACGACTCCGCCCCCTGGTGGTGGCGCCAGATTCGCATTGGGGGTCGAAATCGAACGTAGATTTGGAATGTCAGTTGAGCAGAGAACTCGACTAGTTGATGCGTGTATGGGTACCACTCTATAAGGATGTTATTTCTTACTATGACCGTACTCTTCTTGACTACTCAAGGTAAATTTTTATTTAATTTTTTTTTATTATTAAATAATTTTTTCGTTTGTTATTTTTAATTTTTAGCGGGTTGATACGATGTCCTGAACTCTTTTCAGTACTTTTGGAAGTATTTATTTGGGTCTTTTATAAAGGGGAAGTAAAAACATAATGTGGAGTTGTCAACTAACGATATATGTTTTTTTTAAATTTGAAATTAAGTATATATATTTTATTTTTTTTTAAACTTTTAAATTGTTTTGGGGATGAGGGGGGGAAATATTTAAATACCTGTGGATTGTTATTTAACTTTTTTTTTGCATATATTAAAAAATAGTTGTTTTATTGAAAATGTGGAGAATGTGTGCGTGATTAAGAGTTACATAAGTTGACAAAACTTTTTTAAACTTCTATTTTTTTTATAAAAAAAAGGAGAAAATTCGAATATTTTAAAAATTTTAATAAAAATAAATTTTAATTATGTTTATCGAAAAAAATTTTAAAAATAGTTAAAGTTTCACAATTTTCAAAAATTAAAAATTGGATGAATTACAAACCTGAAAAGTAATAATTATATTAAAGCAATGTTTATATAATATATATATGTTCGGAACTGTTATTTTACAAAAGTACACAAATAATAATTTTTTTTCACATTTAGTGTCCTTTGGATTAGAATATATGTATTAATTGTTTGAAGAATTATATAAAAAAAGCATGAAAAAACTAAGTTATTTATTTCAAAAATCCTAGTTCAGGATCTTAGAGAAATCTTTTAGCTATTTTTAGGCAAAATGTCATTGTTAAAGAATCATTTTTTCCATAAAATGAGAACGTTTTGAAAATATATCATTCTACATTTTTTGCCAAAAAACTCCATTTATATAATTATTTTTATAGGAATATATATGTAATTTTATTAAAATAATTTCATATTGTTTTCTAATTAAAAAAACTCATTTATATACGTTTTCAAAATCATATTTCCGATCGTTGTCGGGGTAACTTAAACTAAGATATTTCATAAACATGACTCTTTGATTAGTATTTTTAGAATCACAAATTTTATTTTAAAGTCGAACGATTGAATATAGTCAATAATATTAAGTAAAAATAGCAGATAAAATCCAGATTTCAGTATTTAAGTTACTTAAAAATATTTGCTATGCAGTTGTTCTAATTAGAGTCAAAAGAAATTACTTGTACTAATGATTAGTATTAAAAAGAAATTCGAAATTTAAAAAAATTATGCGTTTGTTTACATTTGAACAAAAATTAAGTTTTGGTAAATGAAAAAATTTTCGTTAAATTAATGGATAATTTAATATAAAATTAAGTATTTTAATTTATGTATATATAGGATAATAATACAAGAATTTTTTACGATCAACGTACTTTTATGAAGTGTCGTATTCTAATTTAAAATATTTGTTTTATATAATTGATAAAAATCTTCTTTCTACTATCAATTTGATATATGCTTTTAATACAAAATGCAATTTTTTGATGTGTATAAACTCACTTTTCAGACTTGTTATGATACAAAATTTATAACTATACCAAAATGTGGATAATCTATCTTTCTGTTTAGAAAATATTAAAAATTTGAAAAAGATTAAAATATTGAAAAGGCGGTTAGCTATAAAAGAATTTTATATTTTTCAACAAAAAAATTCAATTATTGTTTGCTTGGATTTCTTTTTCTCTCTTTTTAATCTATTTCTTCTTTCACTAAAAATTCTTTTCTCACCAACTTCTAACTTCAGCGAATAAAAGCAACCATTTTTCTTTTTCGGAAAAAACTGGAAATTCCATTAATCTATCGGCATTTTTAAGAAATTTTCCTGGAGAAAAGAAGGTTTGGACGCTTTTTTTTTCGCTCCTGTTTCGTCGTCCATCTAAAACAATTTCTTCATTAAACACAGGCCCATGCATGGACATGGAATGCTGTAAGAATATAGCGGAGTTCTTTAATGGGATTCAGTTTTAAATATTTATGAATAGCGTATGAATTTTGCTTAGAACTAAATATTTTAGTAAATTTAAGGCAGAAGAAGGAATATGAGATTGCACAATCATTAAAAACTTTTTATGAACAAAAAACACATTCATACACACACAAAGTAGATTGCTTAAACAATTTTCGTATTGTTTGCAGTTTATATATATATATATATATATATTCAAAAAAAAACTTTAATAATTCAAATGCATTTTTTTTACCATTTTAATAGAAATATAATTTATCAAATTTTCTACTATTAACTTATTGTCGAATTTGATATCTGAAAAGTGGTCACGGTAACCGAGTGGTCAACGCATGGACAGCATTGTCAAGTCGCGAGTTTGGAGCCTAGTCGTCAAGGTAACGGACTCGTGACCGGCGTGTCTTGAGTTCGAGCCAAGTACCACTGAAACCCAATCGTGTAGGGGTCGATACTCGCGTAAAATCTGTCGAGAGCTCAAATGTCCTCTCGTTGGTGTGGTTTGGTTGTTAGGAGAAGGGATGCCAGCTCAGGTGTCGTCCTCGTCACTGGACCTTAGTTTAAAATAACGAGTTCCAAAAGCTCTCGTGTAGCTGAACAGTGCGACGTTAATATTCACTCACTTATTCATCAGAGTCACAACAAATTGAATGTGCATCTGTCCCTCAACACGATAGATCAGCAATGATGAACAAAGTGTTACGAAAAAGCATTTAAAAATTATTGTTAACTAAATTACAGTTGGTTTCTTTTAACCGTTCCCAAAAATTAAAACTAATAATAAATTTAGATCAAAATTTTTTTTTATAAAAACGCTTACGTTAAAAAAAGTTAGTCTCTGTCACGTTTATACAATTTTTTTATTTTCAAACTGAATTATACAAACACCAAGTGACGAAGACGACTCCCGAATTAGAGCCCTTCTCTCTCTCAAAACTTCTTCACCACGCCAACGTGATAACTTTGAACCTCGATAGTGCATCGACCTCTCTATATGACGAATATTGTGGCACAAAGCGCACAACACGTCAGCAGCAAAGTGGACCACTCGGAGGAGTGAGTGAATATTAACGTCCCTCCGTTCAGCTACACCATGGCTTTTCGCGAGGGACCTCGTAGTTTTGATCCATGGTGAAGTGTCGAGGACGGCACCTGAGCTGGAGCCTCCTCTCCTAACTACCACACCAATGGGAGGATGTTTGAGCTCTCGAAAGATGTAACGTGCATCGCTCACCTGCGCGGTGGGTCTTCAGAGGTACTGGGCAGGGACTCATGACATGCCAGCCATGAGTCCGTTACCGAGACCACTATGCTACCCCCGCCTCTTGATCCCCTTGGCTGAAGTGACTAAAGCAGTCCAAGCCAAATGCCCACTAGTTTACTAATAACCAAAGCATCATGTAGATAGTCATCACAAATGCATACCTGCTTTTTTGTCAAAAAAATAGGGAGATTAAATAAAGATAAAGGTAGTTTTTAAAAACGAATTACGCCCACGGTAACCTAGTAGGCATGTTCATGAAAACGTGAATGGCATTGTCGAGTTACGGGTTCTCGTTCTAGTACCACTGAAGACCTACAATGTAGAGGGATGATTGATGCACGTTTAATATGCCGTGGCTCAAAGTATTCCTGTTAATGTGGTGGGGTAGTTTGAAGAGAAGGGGCATCTCAGAGATGTCGTCCTCGTCACTTCAGAATTATAAAGTACGTAGCCAATAGTCCTCTTATAGCTGAACAGTGAGATGTTAATATTCACTTCCTCCCTCACTCACTTAGTGACACTAGGGCTCGAACTCATGATACGTCATCCACGACCACGAGACCCATATTAAGATATTTCGGGGGCGCGTTACAATATTTAACAAAGTTGTCATATCTTAACCCGGCACTACTCGCGCAGTGTGTGTCATACCTACTGTCTAACTTTATTCAACGCTTCTTCTAAACTTCTTTTGCTAAATGAATAGTTTCTCGTGTAGCTGACTTAAGGTCATATCCTTTGAGGGACCTTAGCTTGTAGGCGAATTTTCGGGTATGTTATACCCTGCACGTGAAGTTGAGTTACATTTCTTAATACGTGAGTACGCTTTAAAAACCTTCCTTATTCTATGGCGTATTATTGTAGTTATGATGAAGAAATGTGATATTTAAGTCATTTAATAAATACAGTATTCAATAGATATAGTACAACAATATTTTCGGATGAAGAAATTCTTTTCGTGGTTATGATGAGGAAAAAGCAAATGAAGAGTATAACAGCAAGTATGATTCCTCAACTGAAATCGATCCAGATTTAGAAAAGGGAGACACTGTTGAAAATAAATGTTTTATATGTAGAGACACTAAAACATTTGAGAAGAACGTAATTTTAAAGGAGGTAACTAGTACACATCTTATTCACTTTCAGATGAACTTTAAAAAAAAACTTATTTCTGGTACAAAATAAGAGAAAATAAAAAAGAAATTCCAAAACTTTTAAATTGAAAGAATGAAGAAGTTTACTCCTACATGTTTAGTTTTAAAAAGATACAGATTTTTAAAAAAATTAAGATCCAGAGAAAACATCGCCCTCACTCACGACGCGATTAAAGGAGTGTATAAACAATGCACTGAATGCCCCTATAAAAAGAACAGAAAAAACTAAATTTACGTGTGAAAAATGTAATAACCATGTATTTCCTACTTCTTCCTTTTTAACCTTTGTATACAAATTTTACGGTAAAAACATAATGTAAACACCCTTAGGTATGACACACCCTGCGCGAGAACTTTAGGTTGTTTTTTTTTCCGCGAGTGATGGCGGGTTAAGAAAAATAGGAAATATCACACTCGCTGCTATCACCAGTCCCCTGCCTTCTTCAGCGAGTAAACGCACAAGAGAAAATTGCCATTGAAGCTTTACCACAATCTTCAAAAACATTAACAAAAAAATAAACTCCAAAGACATAAATAAAAAAAACTGAAACATCACCAATTTTCAAATGTATCGAAAGCGTATTAAAGATTTTAACGTTAAAAGTTTTGAAAAGTTAATACCTTCTTTCCGATGTTCGAATAAAGAGTCAAAAAATTCCAATCTTTATTTTTTTTAATTCTATTTTCCTGGGGCTTAGGGATCACAATATATCTGAGCCACTTCTGCTGCCTCAACGATTTTATCTTCAATAGAATCAATGTCTATAGAGTCAAGAGCATTTTTCAGTCTGCTCTTTTCCGGGGGAAAAAATTCAGGGATTTTTCTTATTCTTTATAAAAATACCGTTCCAAAAGGAAGAATGTGTCTCCTGAGTTTGTCTTTGAATGACGGTGAGATCAGTATTCATTCAGTAAAAATATTCTACAAAAAGAATCTGTTAGGCAAAAAAAAAATAGTAATTTTGGACATTAACCCTTTTGTGGGTCATTTATTTTTCTTTTGATTCTCGCATTTTTTTTAATATTTTATGTAACAGTTAAACAATAGCATTTAAGGAAATATATTTTACTAGCTGCAAGTACCCGGGTTTAAAGTAAAGTTTTCTGTATGGAATGTAATAATATAGTAAGTAATGTGATATCTGTTGCTGTATTTGCTTACTGTAAAGTAACTATAACAAAGAAGTATTGCGTTTACTTACCGCTTTCGTTTATTAAATTTTCTCTAAAATGTACCCATGGCTCAAAACAGGCACATGGAGCACTACTTTTAGCTGGAGGAGGCCAGAGGGAGGTTGGGATGGAATGAAACCTGTTTAAGAACCTTCCTCATGTAAGATGACTGCTGGAGGTGAGGTCCATCCTACAAACGTAGGTGTGGAGGGAGGAGGGGGTCCTACCACCGTCCCCCCTCTCCCACCCTGTATATGTATGACCATCACTTTTACTTACATCCTCATCATCTCCTTATTACCATAAAACCATTCAAAATCACTCTCAATGACCAACTTGCATGATTTCCTCTTTTTCTTTTGGTTCATTATTACACTGCTCAGAGCAGGCACATGAAGCACTACTTTTGGCTGAGGAGGCCAGAGTGAGGTTGGGATGGAACGAAACCTGTTTAAAAACTTTCCCCATGTAATTTTGTGTAAAACTTTCGCGTTATTTGGTTGTCTGGTTCTTGAGTTATAAGGGAACAGACAAACAGACAGACAACAAATGCGTCTTACATGTATATAGATTTTGCCTAATTTTATGTTTACATTTAAATTTTAGAGGTGAGAATAATAAATCCCATTCACACCATCACAAAGAAAGTTAAACTTAATGGCGATTATTTGCCATGAGAAGATGAGAAGCATGTTGCAATGCACATGACATTCTGCACTCATGTAGCAGGGCCCTTTTGTTGTCCTTTTCTGCCACATTTGCTAATAGTGCATAGTTGGAAACCATCTTTGGCATACGATTTCACACACTGGCTAAGCACACATCTTCCGCAACTACACACATCTTTGTTTGGAAGCTAGAGGAGCGTCCTTTCTTTTTGAGCGATATCCGTCTTTTAGCTGACGAGCTAATGCTATATGGAATGTTTGTTGATCTAAACTTCTGTTTCTTTGGTTCACTTGCCACAGTATGAAACTATTTATGATGGCACAGTCGGTATGAAAATAAAAGATTATACGATGCCACTGTTTTAACACGCTTTTATAAGCATCGCATGTATGTAACGAAATCGTTGAACTTGATTTTTATTCCCGGACCACGGACCGGTACCGTCACCGGTCCGGGGATTAAAAAGTACCGGATCGCACGAGGAGCAACAAATTATTTCCATTTTATGAACTATGATGTATTTCTCTTGGGTTTGTGAAACCTTTTATGCAAATCGTTTCATATTCTTTGTTAAATCACTTTATATTCATTTTTTGAAGCAACTGTTATTTATTCAGAAGGCATGTTTAAATACATTTAAATTAAAATTATTTATTCAATACGATGTAAAATATAAACAATCAACATCCACTCCTCATTGGACCGTGGTAAAATTATCAAACTTCGCACGATCGACGGCGAGAAAACGTTTCGGAAACACTGGTATATAGCATGCCTGGGACGTTCTAGGGAGAGTAATTGCAACTCGCAAACCTCCTCTGAGAACCATTCAAATCCTTAAAACAAAGATTCTGAACGGGTGGGATTAATTGCCCCAGGAATTCATAAATTCCCTTGTTTCTGATATGAAATCACGGTTATGAGATCTATTTATCTGAAAGAGGGACCATATATCCCTTATTTACTTTTTTTTTGTTATAATCTGCAATTTTTGTTTCATTATCTTCCAATTGTGATGAGTGTTACGCACGATCATGCGCGTGTATTTTAACTGTTAAATGATTATTATTATTATTATTTGAATTATATTAGCCCTATATGTACAGCAAATTTCATTCAAATCTGACCAGCAGTTTCAGAGATTTATTCGCGAAAATCTGAAAATTCTCTTAATTTTGAACATCAGTGTATATATAAGGGTTTTCCAAATGAAAAGTGGAACCGCGCGTGTAATTGTGTCTAAATGATTGCAACTTTTGAAGTGCTACCGAACCTGGATATCAAGGGAGTAAGGAGGTGTACACCGCATACCACTTGCAATGAGAAAATCTGTTCTTGGTAGAAGAAAAGATCAAAAAAATAAAGTCGTGCTATTTATGGATGCACCCAGATCGGAGCAATATGTGGTAGTACAGTTTCTGATTCTGAAATTTGAGTTGATTGGTGACAATTATAAGAGAATTGAGGTCAGCCAATGGCGAGCACTGCTGATTTCGAACAGTTGGTGCTGTTTTCGTGAAGCGGGACAAACAAAACCAGATCTCCATGATAATGCCGACTCAAACGACTCAAGTAATTCAGTCTTAAAAAATTTCCTTTAAAGGTGTTGGAACTCCCACCGTACTGTCTGGACTTTTCTCCCTGAAACCTTCCATACTTTTTCCACTTAAGAAAGAAGTGCGTTTATATTCGGACGATCAGGTGAAGGAAGCTACGCAGGCCTTCCTAGAGAATCGACCACGATCTTTCTACAGCGAAGACATAGACCTACTATCGAAACAATGGGACCCGTGTTACAACGCTCGAGGCGATTTATTTTAAATTCCAATAAAGTTATTATATTTATTCAAGTTGTTCACACTTCATTTGGGCAACCCTTATACATTATAATGTTTATTCGGAACAGCATCTGAAACAGATTTCTAAGTTTTCGACATTTTCAATGCATTTTTAAGTTTAATAAACCCGTTATTAAACTAAAAAATTATAAATGAAATTATAAATAAATTGATGTTTATAAAGAAAAGAAATTTTGATACTACGTGATTTTTCTAATTGAATACAGAAAAATATTTATTACTTGATATTAAAAATTGAATTACGAGTAAAAAAATGTGATTTCGTCAACGTATTTAAAATTACGAGTATCCACATATAATCGCTGTCTACTGCATTACGAGTTGAAGAACGTTTTTTAAAAATAAAAATAGCTAAGATGGATGAGACAAAAAAACGGAAACTTTTGAAAGAGTTGCTGTATCGATATAAGAAACACAAGATTTCAGTTTGTTTAAAATGGAACAGTTGGCGTTCATTCAGACTTTATCAACAATATTTAATTTTATACAAAAAAAAGAACAAAACATTATTTCAGTAAGATTCAAGATTTATAAAAGAATTGCATTTCAAGAAAGAAAATGTTCCATATTCCAAGAAAGAAAAACAACTTTTCCCTACACAAATATATTTTATTAATTTCTTTATTCTTGTATAAGAAATATGATAAAATATTACAAAGTAAATATTTGTCTGTAAATGGCGCAATAAAGTCATTTTAACTTTTCTTTTTAAATGCATACTCCTATTTTAAACTCAAATAGGTTGATTGATTGAAAAATTGACGTTCTAAATTTATACGACGCTATTAGCAATGGGTATCGTAGTATAAATTTCTTCGTTCAGAGGACGAGGACATTTGAACTTTGTACCACTCTTAGCAAATTTCAACATCTTAGTTCTTTGATGCCCATTTTCATTTTTTAAAGGAGTAAAAGCTCTTATTATTCAGCACAAAGGTAATGGAAGAACCAGAACTGTAGTCCATAATGCTTTTACTATCATTACATATCCAGACGTCATTGGCTCAAGTTCACCAGTCAGTTTTACTCTTATCGACCTTATCGCAATTTACCATGTCCATTTTATTCCAACTTCACTTGACCTTTATAGTCCAAGCTTTCCTATCGCTCTTACTGTATAGGTCGCTGTAGCCCAGTGGTAATAGTCCCAAACTCGTGGTGGGCCGTAGTAGCCGAGAAGTCAAGTTATCGGATCATGGCTGGCATGTCTTGAGTTCGAGCCCAGTACCTCTAAAAACCCACCGTGCAGGGGGCATGCACATTAAATATATCGAGAGCTCAAACGTCCTCCCGTTGGTGTGGTGTGGTAGTTAGGAGAGAGGGTTCCAACTCAGGTGTTGTCTGCGTCACTTGACCATGGCTCAAAATTATGAGGTTCGTCTCCAAAAGCCCTCGTGTATAGCTGAACAGAGCGACGTTAATATTCACTCACTCAACCCAACTCATGTCATGAGTTAGCACCCCAATGCCACTGAAAACCCACCGTGTAATGAAGCCGATGCATGTTAAATCAGTTACCAATGACACTCGTGTTGCTTTATAAAGTGACATAAAAAACACTCACTCACTCAAGTGAACCTACGTACTTACTTTTTACCTTAAATTCACCTGTTGATCTTACCTCGACTTCGCATTTCGATCTTGTCTTAACTTTGCCTACCATTCTTAATCCCAGATCGTCGATCTTACCTCAACTTTGTGCGTATCGCTTTAATTCTAACTTCGTATATCGTTTTTATCCCAATTTTTTCTTCTGTTCTTGTCCCAAATTTGCTTGTCATTCCTATCTTAAGTTCGTATGTACTTCTCCATGTTTCAAATTCCTCACTTTATCTTATCTTAACTTCCTATATTGTTCTTAATCCAAGTTGTCTATTGTTCTTATCTTAACTTCTTATGTCCGTGTAATACCAACTATAGAAGTTTTCCCTCTAATACACACTTATTGAACTTAACCTCCATTTCGCCTATCGTTCTAAGTTCTTAAGCCACTCTTATATATATACTCCAAATTCGTCTATCGTTCTTATCCTACCTGCTTATGTCCGTCTAATACCAACTATAGAAGTTCCCCCAATATACTTATCGAACTTATACTGACATTTTCCAGTCATTCTAAGTTCTCAAACCATTCTTACCTCAAGCTCACTTGTTAAAATTCACGACCTTAAATAGATTACAGCAGAAATTTAAATTCTGTCTAGGCCCTGTATTTAATTTGTGTGCGCGGAAAGAACGTCTTCAGGTATGGACCAACCCGGTACAAGGCATATCCTCAATATGAGACCTCTTCTCGTTCTCGATTCGGTCTCAATAAGATCATGATCCGGATAATTTTAATTATTAAATGCTACTCCATGACACATTCTGCATTCCAATTGACAACAGGTCAAGATTTCGATACTATGTCATGTCCGTCGTCCATGTCTAGGCTTAGATCTAACAACATCATTTAGACCAGGGGTGTCAAACTCGTGGCCCACAAAGAACATTTTTACGGCCCCGACGAATATATCAGCACACAATATTATATGATAAAATAACAACCCTACGCAGAATAAAACTAAGACAGGTAAAATTCTCTAAACACCTTTCAAGTTATACTCTTTTTTTTTGTTGTTATTATTAAACAAAATGTGTACCTTTATTCTGAATAAACCATACGCAGGTATATTTAAGAATAAATAATATCGAAAATATGCCAAAATTAGATTAATGGCTTTTTGACAGATGAAAAATGTTGATATAATTTTAAAAATGCAAACAAAATGCCTTAGAAGAGTTGGTTTAATGTTCAACTGGAACCGCCCCTCCGGTATAGAGGTTAGTGACGCTGACTGCGGTGTTGTAGGGCCTGGGCTCGAATCCCGGAAAAGGCTTGGATGTTTGTGTTGTAATCATTCCTTCTTTCCTTTGTGTTGTAAGCCCCGTGTGGTGCACGAGGTTTATAAATGTTCTCAATAAAAAAAAATGTTCAACTGTTAAGTAAAAAATTAACAGTAATTTCTTATTGATCGAAAAGCTGAAAACATAGATTAAATTATAAGATGTCCTATTAAATAATTAACAATATTTTGCTGTAAAAACAACTGATTTGCATAAATTTTAGTCAAAATGCACTTATATGGAGCTCAGTTCTCCAACTATAGTTTTGTGTGGATTGGTGCACATAACAGAATATTATTGAATTTTAATTTTTTAGAAGACAATTTTTTTCCTTCTATTTTCTCAATAAATATATTCTCAATGTCCAGCCCTATGCAAATGAAGTTGATCGAGATTCAGAGCGACTCAGATTTGAAGGGAAAATTCAATTAAATGGATGTGCTTGAATTTTACAAATTTATTACCAACCACGTTTGAAAATACTCTAAAATGAGAATACGAAATTATTTCCATGTACGGAAGTACTTATTAAAGTTGTTTTCAGTTATGAAAAAAAATATGTCTCCTGTTGGAAATAGTATTAATGACGCTCACCTTGGGTCAGTTTTGAAAGAAATCACTGTGAACAAAATTTCTCCCGAAATAGGAAAGTTAGTAACAGAGAAGCGATGTCATGTCAGGACGTAAGCATTGAACTTATGCATTTCTTTTAGATGTGTTCATTATAATGCATTAATCGAAATAAACCTACGTTTCTGAGGATATTGAATTTTTTTGTAGCTCGCCGAAAGTTAAACCTTGTTTTTATGGCCCAAGTTAGCTTTAAAAAAAAGTTAGAAAGGTCATTGTATTGGTGGGGCGTTAATTTACATAGGAATCCAGGACCAGTGGCGGGTTAAGCGGGCGTCGGACCTGGCGGCCGCCAGGAGCCCCAGCGTTGGTAGGGGCCCCAAGCTTGATGAGTGCAAAGGCCAACGACAAACCAACCACTCCACCTTGGAACAAGAAATGAAAAGAAAACAAAGATACAATGAAAACCTTGCTAGAAATTTATCGAGATGCAAAAGAAATCCTAATGTAGAAAAACTTTTGAAAATATTTTTAACAATACCGATATCGAATGCATCAGGTGAATGATCTTTTTTAGTTTTAAAACGTGTTAAAAATAATTTAAGAAGTACTATGGGAGAAAAGACAAATTGAACAACATGGCCATATTATATACAGAATAAAATGTTTTGGACAAAATTGATATGGTAAAAATAATTGATGAATTTGCCAAAGAGAAATCAAACTGTATAGCAAAACTGTAAGCTCTTAAGTAAGGTTTTTAATATTTTTATATATATATACAGTTTAAGATTTTTCTTTAGTCGATGAGTTTTATTATATCACTACATTTTATTTTGAGAATTTAAAGTAAATGACTCTTTTCACTATTTTAGTTTTCCGGCTCTTAAGCCCATGGGCCCCAAACCTTTTACCGCCAGGGGCCTCCAACTACCTTAATCCGCCTCTGTCTAGGACCTCAATAAATCTTAAGATATCTCTGATGAGCCTCTGTAGTCTGAGGAATAAATTCAAGGACACGGGGAGGACGGATCATTAAAATCCAAATATGAGTTGAATTTCTGATATATTAGGTTATAAAATCAGGTCAAAAAATAAAAGATAGTTCATTTGTTCTATTGCAAAGATCAGTCATCCAAGCTGTGGCCACTTAAATAATTTACATAAATCAAAGAGATGGCATCACACACAGTAATCTAGATTCTAGAGAGCTGCATGTGACCCACTTTGAAAGATTTTGCGACCCGCGAGAATCATTCCAACTTAACAAAATACTGTTACGAATTTTGTATAAAATAGTGTAAATAATTTGTATTTGAATGTGTAATCATTTATATTAATCTATGTTATATTTATTTCATGTTAAAATTGTAATATATTCGCAAGCTACGTCGTCCCTTACGTTATAATGGCAATTCAATGGGAACATGGCGAAATCTTGGCGATAGAGTCAAGTTGGCATCATTTTTGGCGACCAAGTTGACGACTTGGCGATCATGTTGGCGAGTTCGGGACTCTGGATTCTTCTGAAAATTTGTAGAGAAATTCACTAACTTCACGATCTATGAAGAAAGCGGATCTTTCGAGAAAGATCCGCTGAGGCCTATAAATAGAGAATACCCGCCAAAAATGAGTTAGTATTGTTTTGACGACTGATTAGTAGTCTTGCTTTGACCATTAAAGTGATTAGTGATTAGCTTGGTTGCTGAGAATGACGAACGGCGCTTCTGAATAATCTTTTACATGCGTGTATTTTAGACACTGATAGTTGTGTCTGAGCGCTGTGGAAGGTGTGGAGTCTTTCTGATATTTTTCCGGGAATTTTGCTGCTGAATTTTGTATTTCAAGAATTGTTTTCTCGACAATAAATTTCCATCGCTCCTAAAGAACTGTCTTGTTCTTTACGACTGATTTGCATAAAATCCTGGAGCCTCGATGAACGTAACAATACGATTAATTTGTGCAATCTACTTTTGTTTATAGTGTAGTGTTTCGTAAAGAAAAAATAAGTTCCGTAACTGTTTCTCTTTCATAAAGTTGCTTCTGCTTTTATACATTCTTAGAAGTGGGCGGTATTGCACTGCAGCATTTCAATTTTTTTTTATTTGAAAGATCTGGTTCAAAAGCTTCGAGCGTTTTTAAATCAACTTACACCGGCAAATTGCTATTGATTATCAATCAGTGGCCGTGGTAGCCTAATGGTCAAGGTAATGGAATCGTAGCTCGCATGTCATGAGTTTGAACCCAAAACCACCGTGTTGGGGAGGGATGCACGCTAAATCTGTCGAGAGCTCAAACGTCCTCCCGTTGGTGTGGTGTGGTAATTAGGAGAAGGGGGTGCCAGCTTAGATGTCATCCTCGTCACTTAGCCATGGTTCAAAACTACGAGGTTCGTCAACCAAAACCCTCGTATAGCTGAACAGTGCGAAGTTAATATTCACTCACTCATAAAACGGCCTGCAAAGTATAAGTTTCCCGTCTACATCTGACACTATCTTCTGAAGATTTCTCATGTTCAAGTCCTCATTTTATTTTTAATTGGAAAAAAAATCATTATATATATAAGGTTTTATTTTATTTTTATTTTATGAAATCTTGTCGGTGATACCTACGCTTAAAATAAAGAAGAAAAAAAACTTATTCGAAAATAATAAGCGCTTTATTCAAGTATAAGGGAGTTGGAAAAGGAAATGTAAGGTTAACCATGAATATGAAACTCGTTTCTCAGGAGACTTGTTTTTTTCCTCAGCGATTACGAAAATAAACTGAAAAAGGAAAATTGGAATACAACGATTGTCA
Organism: Trichonephila clavata; assembly: GCA_019973975.1. Lineage (NCBI taxonomy): Eukaryota > Metazoa > Arthropoda > Arachnida > Araneae > Nephilidae > Trichonephila > Trichonephila clavata. The sequence goes on from BMAO01027965.1 coordinate 73,433, forward strand.
AATCTATTTTAGCCTTTTCGAATAGTTTTACCGCTTCTTTCTTTTCAGTAAAAATAGTTGCACCACAAAGAGAGAGTGAGGATAAGTCAACAAATATACTCAATACTTTTTTCTTGTTTTGTAACGTATTTTTTCTTTCAAAGATTGTCATATTTGGTGTTTTGGTGTTTTTTTTTCCTGTCCCTTTTTCTAATTCCGTAAGTGTTTGTGTCATTATTTGTTATTATTTTTATTTTAGAACGTCTTTTTTTTCTTTTCCCTAATTAGCATCTGTATTATTTTTGTTCAATATTTAATATTCTCTTTTTCTAACTTCTTGCAATTTTTTTCCTCTTAATATTTTACCGTTTAGCACCCGAGCTGCTTTTTTGACCTCTCAAACTGTTTTCTGTTTTTTCGCCTTCATTTTTTTTTCGTAATATTGTCATTAATTCTATAATTGTTTATTGAGTTTCTGGTTGAACTAGATAAGCAAAAGACAATATCACTAATTGCTTGAATCCTGAAAATTAAGATTAAGAAAAAGTGGTAACTGTGCTAAACCTTTATTTAAAAGTATTTTTTTTTATTTTAAGTTTCTTCTTATTCGTGAATTTTGATATTAATAAGAGACACATCAGCGTAGATGTCTCAACCTTGTCGCAAAACTTCTTGGGGGTGGCAACAAGAATCGAATGTACTATCGCGGTTTGACTACTTCTAAGTTATATTTATAGCAGTGCCTCTCAAACTTTCAATATTTGCGACCAAAAATTCAGTCATAATTTTCATTGCGCCCCCCTTCCATACAAATAACAATGCAGAAATTCAATAATATTATACTTTTATGCTAAGCTACAACACGACTTCAGCCTTTTAAGTGCCATCTGCGTATATATACGTCTCGCTCAACCCGTGCGTTACATTCCCCGGACGTATATATATGTCTTTCCGAAGTGCGATCTTTTCTGTACACTGCTATCTATAAAATTGTTCCGAAGGCTTTGGTATGCAATAAAAAGACCTTTACAGTGTTTGCGAAAGATTTACTTATTTCAGAGAATTTGTTTATTTTTATTCCTTTTCTTCCACCCACCCACCCCAATGCATCCCATACGCGCTTCTACGTGGAAAACGAAGGCATTGGGGAGTGATTCGCCTAACTTTTAATTGTCAGTTAAAGAGATTATTTATATAAACAGTACAAATTATGAAGAAAAGTGTTAATTTTTGTATGCAATTGTTTATATGAAAAGCCCATGGGGGGGTTATTGGTAATTATTAAACTTTTTCTCTGGTATTCTTAAATTAATTATAAAATACATTGTAAAGTACAGATACATTTATAAGTGTAAATGTAAATTTTATTTTTTATTATGTCAGAATGCATTTTGTTTGTTTACTTTCAGTAAATTAATAATTTGTTTAAAATAATAATATATTTTTGACTTTTCATTACGCTCGTGCCCCCCCTCGTTGAATCATCACGCCCCTCTAGGGGGGCGCGCCCCACATTTTGAGAAACGCTGATTTATAGAGAAATTTTTTCTTTTATTTTTTTCTTGGAATTATTCCCTTCTCTTGGAAGGCCTCCGTGGAAAGATACGATGTGCTCGTATGTGTGTCATTTCTTAAAAAACCATTGGTATAAAATAAGATATCACCGATCGGATAGTTAAGTTTTTTAGGAAGGGGTGTCAAAGAATCATTATTTTACAATCAAAATGCATTTTGTAAATACAGTAAGGGCCTAAAATAGTAAAATACAGTTGCAATATTCCTAAAAAAGGACCTCTTTAACCGTTTGGGTCCCAAGCAGGGTGATTGCGCTGTTGGGATTTTATGTCGAGAAGACCCAGTACATTTCGAACATTATGGGCAACTGACAGTGTTTTACCGATTGCTGAAGTCGCGCGCTCAAATTTATGAAGCAAGTACATTACACAGCTCTCTTTACTATAAATAGTATACTTTACAACAGGTAAAACAATACTATAGCTCCAATTAGGATTCATCGGTGTAAAAATAAGGAAAGCGCTATCGCGCCGCTTGATATTTCTCGACATTTCTCGTCTTTTCGTCCTTATTCTGAAAAAGCTTGGTTGCGCTTTTTGGGATTCTTCGACAGTGTTTTTTCAATACCTCCTGGAACTCAAACGGTTAAATGTTTATACAGATGGTAGCAGAGGTGATGGAATTTCTGGTAGTAGAGTACACATCCTTACTTTAACCCGAGTCATGGACATTAATCCAAATATTTGTTCAGTTATAGATCGGAACATAATCGAAGCAGAAGGGGTTTACAGATAGCATGTGAAAACGAGGTATAGTTTCAAGACGTTTGGATTCTGACTGCCTGCCGTGCTTCAGTATATCATCTATCCAATTAAACATCTAGAGGGGAGCAAACTAGCGTTGATATCCTTAATCTTCTTGATTGGATTTCTTCTAATCATAGTGTACATTTTCAGTGGGGATTGATGTTAATGAAAAAGGCCGATTTCTTAGCTAAAACTATGGCTGAGGAGCCAGTTAGTCCTATTGGGTCTCTTACATTCAGAAAATTATCCTCCCTTAAGAAGATTGAACTCAATCATCTTGTAAGAATTCTTCCTAGTCATCCTTGGTACTTCGGAAGGTATCCATGAGATTCATTCAAGCCTAAGCCTAGGAAATACCAGACTGCCTTCTCGCACTTTGTAAGCGGCCATATAAAGGCTTGACGTGGCGCGTTCTATCCGGGTAGGACAGAACCCGGGACCTTTGGGTCCGAAGCCGAGTAACTTAACCACTACACCAAAATGATCACCATGGTGCGGAGGTTGTTACTGGTTTATATAGACTATATCACTGCACACTCCCCTATCAGAGAGTTGGTTTGGCGAACGAACGATATAGTTGTTTTTATGGGAGAGGTCAATTTTTTGTGTGTTGGATGAGTTGCGTCACGTTTATCTGACGATTTTTTTTTCTTGGTTGCTCTCTTGCGTCATGTTTATCTGACGAATTTATTTTCCTTGTTTGCTCTCTTTTTTGCGGGTAGATGGCACCACGACAGATCAGTTGATATTTCGCTTTTCTTAGTTAAGCTAGGATCACCAAATGAAGTAGCGCGTTCTATCCGGGTAGCACAGAACCCGGGAGCTTTGGGTCCGAAGCCGAGTAACTTAACCACTACACCAAAATGATCACCATGGTGCGGTGGTTGTTACTGGTTTATATAGACTATATCGCTACATGCTCTCACTTTTCGTCAGGGTCAGAAGATATTTCCGGAGTGCCACTGGTGTTATTCCGAGCTAGTCTCCCTTGTCCACATCTGACTTGTTTGGATTTTAAAAAGAACGAAGTCCTTCTGAACTCTCTTATATTTTTTGGATTCATGGAGATTGTCTAGCATTGCTAGACAATCTGGGATTGCAAACAACAACACAGTATTCAAATGGCCCGTTATCCTTGCTTACCAACGACAGCAAACCACAGTGAAGAAAGGGAAAGCACTCGGTCATCTCGAGATTATAAAACCATTCTTGCCGGAGTGATGTCCACGAAGTGTGTGCAAGCTGTGGTCGCAATATTACTTACGGCTATTGGAATTCCATCTACATGGTGCCGCACTAAAAAGATATAGCAGCCCCCGGGGAATGGACTAGATCTGCAATGGTAAAATACCAATCTGCAGCCCCATTAAAAAAAAATTAATACTTCGCTTAACCAAGAGTAAAAGATATGGCCGTGTTAGCCTAGTACTCATGGTAACGAGCTCATGGCGGGTATAGAGTTCGAGCCCTAGTGCTATGGAAGACCCGTCATACAAGGGAGCTGATTCACACGTTAAATCTATCGAGACACAAAATCCTCCCGTTTAGGTGGTGTAGTTGTTTGGAGAATGAGGTGGTAGCTCAGGGTTACGCCCTTGCCATTTGACCGAGGTTCAAAATTACATGATCCGTCGACAATAGCACTCATGTTGCTTTAAAGTGTAACGTTATTCAATTCCTTCTATTGCCTCAGGCTCTCTGTGTATTTATATATTTATCTTGTTCAAATTTTCAATCGTTAAGGGGACATGGTACGATTTCGGCAAGAAATTTTTAATTAAAGGATTTTTAAAATTTTTTTGGTTGCCTCCTATGTGTGTATACTATGTGAAACAGATTTTGTGCTCAAAATTTCATAAAAAGATAGGCATTTTATTTTTTAAGGAAAAAACTTCAAATTTGTGAAGTGATTTTAAAATGCTACTCCTCCTACAAAAATTTACGTACACGCATGAAATTTGGTTTACAAGTACCTCAAACTATGTATAACAAAAATTGGTATGGGTTTTGTGATAATATGATTATTATTCGTACAATAGATCTTTTTATGAATGCGTATGGAAAATTCCTTAAAAAATGTGCAAATTCTGATTTAAATTATTTTTTAAAAAATAAGTATTACTTTGATTCAAAAATGCATACCAACTTTTGTTACATGTACTATTAGTAATAGGTAAAAAAAATTCAAAGCATTAGGCTTAATAAAAAAAGTCTTAGCATTTTAAATGAAGTCAAACTAAATATTTTATCTTTCCGAGATAAGTAAGTTTAAAGTTTTGATTTCCTATAGGGATGTGAATAAAAACGAACGCAGAAACTATCATAATTCTGTATTTTTTTAGTTTAGAGCTTTCAAATTTTGTCAGGTTATAGAACAATATATACAGAATAATTTAATTTAAAAAAATTAATTATGATTTTTTGACCGATTTTTGTCAATTGAATCGTACTGTGTTCCCTTTTAATAGAATGCTTTCAATTCATTCAATCAAGCTCAAATAATTTTTTTAAACTTGTAATGGAAGAAACTTGATGTTTTTAATACAATATTTCAAAAATTAATTTAATTTAATTAATTGCTGGTTTTTTCCACGCCAACTTAAATTTGTCTCCATTGTTGTAACAATGTAACTGTTAAAACAATGACAAAATTTGGCGTCGAAATCCGGTTTTACAGCCAAACTAGCCATATCGGGCGTGCATTGTTACAACAATGGAGACAAATCATGCTCTTTTTTCGATTCCTTCTATTTGTTCACTCTCTCTCTATATATATACATATTGTTCAAGTTTTCAATTTTTTATTCATCCATTCAAAGTAGGAATTGTCTTACAAATTTCTTTTATATTGTTTTTACTCTCATTCACTCTTTTTTTTTATCTTGAAAAAGAGGAATTAAATGTTTTAAAATTTAAAATTCTATTTATTGCCATCTGTATATAGTTATTTTTCAAATAGCCTTTCACAGTGTTGTCAAATTTCTAGAAATATTTATGACAGATGTTGTAAAGTATGAAAAAAATAACACAGATGGTGAAAAGTATGAATAAAACCATCACGTCTAATTTTTATGTATTGTGTGGAGAATGAAAAATTCTATAATAATTTAAAATTTTCCCAAGTACTATTTTTATATAATCTTTATGATTTTAAATTAATTGAATATAATACTGCAGAAAGTTTAAGATGCACACATTTAAAAAAAATTTATTTCCTGCGAGTTCAAAAGAATGTTGTCTTGTATTGTTTGTGTACTGTATTTTATATACATCCTGTAGTATACATTAACACTTCAGCTATAATTATAGCCTAACAATTCATGTGTGTATATTTTCAAAGAAGTTATTTTGTAACATTTTTATATAATATTGATCAAAAATATTCATTCCATCTTTAACCCTTAACTGGTTTGTCCGTACACTGTACGGGCTACCAAAAGCTGGTCACAACGGATTTGTCCATGCGCTGTACGGGCACTGATATTTCTTCTTTTTATCTTTGATTTGCCCGCATTTTTAATTCTTATAGTGTAGAGTTTCTCAAACTGTGGGGAGGGAGGGCGTGATAACTCTACGAGGGGGGGGGGGCACGAGCATATTGAAAAGTCGAAAACAAAAGATTATTTTTTAAAACTTACTAATTTACTGAAAGTGAACAAAATACACTGATAACACTTCTAAATGCATAGTACTGCACAATGTATCTTATAGGTAATTTAACAATAGTAAGTTAAGACCAAGTATAATAATTACCAGTGACCCCTGGTCTTATCTTATATAAAATTATATACAAAAATTAATACTTATCTTGATCATTTGTATGGTTTGTAATTAATCCCTTAACCACCGATTAAAAGTTACGCGATTCGTTACACAATGCCACATTTCCCATCTAAGCATGCATGTGTGAGATATGGGGGGAGAAATAAGAATAAATAAGCAAATCATGTGAAATAAGTACATCTTCTTAAACATTGTCAAGAATTTTTTATTGCATTCTAAAGCCTTCTGAATAGTTTTATGGATAGTAGTGCTTAGAAAAGATTGTACTTTGGTCAAAAGTATATGCACGCCAGGGGAAAATAATACTGTAACTGAGCGAGACTTTTATATACGCCAGTAGCACTTAAGAGGTTTAAGTCGTATTGTAGCCTTAGAATCAAAGTATAGTATTATTGAATTCAATACATTGTGTTATTGTATGGAGAGTGACGCAATGAAATTTTGATTGAATATTGGGTCGCAAATATTAAAAGTTTTTGAAGCAATGCTCTAGTGAGATTATTAGTAAGTGTGTTTTCTTAAGAGATGTAGTTTGTCCACATGGTAGTGTAATACTTCTCATCTGCGATTTTCTGTGTAATGAATACGGGAATTTTTCTTTGAAGGCAGAAATTTAGATTCTTGAAGGGGTATTCGATAAAGAACAGGGATTGGCAAGGTAATGTGTAATTTCTTGCTCGAGAAGAAATGAAAATGGAAAAATTATCCAAAAAAATTGATATTATCACTGTCCCCATTGCAATGTAAATTTAGCATTAAACCATGCTGCAAATTGTGTGTGCATATATATGCACACACACTCAAAATCCTCAACCGTCTGAAAAGAGGTACGGACATGAATTTTTTTTGTAAGTATGAAAGAAATTCTTTTATGAAACATTCTTCATGGCATGCACAGTATATACTTATAAAAACACATATTTGGGGGGTTTTGTATTACACAATTTTAAAATAAAAAATAGTGTTAAAACTTTAAAATTAAAACAAATCCTTTCATTTTAGCACTATGTTAAGTATTATGCTTAGTTTTATGCAATAAAAAAGTGCCTTTTTTAACATTTTGGGCAATAAAAATTGACCATTTAAGACAGTGCTCCTCACACTGTCAATGTTTGCGACCCAATTTTGAATCATTATTTTCTAGTGTCCCCCCCCCCTTTATATATTAACAATATATTGAATGCAATAATGATGCTCTCTCTTTGAGGATAAAGCCAAAATACAACCTTAAATTTAAACCGTACAAACTATCAAGATAAATATTAAATTTTGTATACAGTTTTTAATCATTAGGTGTTACTTTTTCTGTCTACATTTATAAGAGTATTATTTCAGTGTAAATGCGTATTTTAGTTTTTATAATTTCTTAATGTATTTCGGTTTGCTTTCTTTCAGTAAATTAATAAATTTTTCTTAAATAATCTTTTATGTTCGATTTTTCGATAAGCTCGTATCACTCACCTAGGGGGTTCACTCACGATTTCAGAATCGCTGATTTAAAGAGTTAAGTTTCTTAAAAGTAAATAAAAATAATTTTCAGTATTTTTTCCTAGTCAAGTGTATAATAATGCTTGAATTTAACGTCTGAAAATGTAAACAAAAAACATGTATTAACAATTGTACATACTCATATGTAGGTGTACAAAAATGAAATTTATAATTTTTACCAAAATATTTGTGTATATAATTCGTAAGATTTGCTGTTCTGTAAAAAAATGATTAAAAAAAAATGCTCTAGAAATAATAATTTTTAAAAAAAAAAAATTCAAAAATAATATTTTTTATTTAAAAGTAAAAATAATGCTGTTAATTCAAGTTACGAATAAGCCGGAAAACTTAAATAAAAATAATATAATTCATTTTACAGGAACTACATATACTTTGTCAAAAAAAAAAAAGCTAAATTGCGCTTTTAATGAAAATTATTTATAAAATACCTTAAAAGAGTAATTAGATATAGAAAATCGCAAAAAGATTAAAATTATCAGTAAATTAAAATATTATCTTCTGTGCTGAAATTCTTTACTTAAGTTAATCAATGTTTTCTTAACTTATTGAAGAATATTTTTACTTGGTAATTTCATTATTTTCTCATTAAGTAAAAAAATTTTTTAATTGAAAATATTGGCTGTAATGTGTTTAAGGTGTTTTTTTTTTCTTCAGTTTAAATAAAAATTCATACTTTCACTTGATTTTTTAACATATTATCATTTCCTATTTGACAGGATTTAGGAAAAAAAAAGGAAAATATAGATACATATACTAAAAGATATTAACGTATTATCTTACAAAACTTTAGTCTATTTTGATCTTAAGGATTAACTCGTCTTAAAGATTTTCTTAAAAAATTGCAATTTTCAAACTTAAAGCTTAATATCAGTTATATTTTTGCCATCATGATTTTTTTTAAGCGAAGTTATTGCATGTCTTTATTTTTGCAGTGTAAAATTATAAAAATTCAAATATATTTAAGGAAATTGGTATTTTCCAACCTTTTTTTTTTCATTGTCGTAGAAATTATAGTTGAGGAATTCTTTAAGTTAAATTTTTTAACTTCTCGTAAATGTACACACACACACACACAGCATATTTTATAGCTAATGCTTATATTAAGCATACGAATACATTTTTATAATAATTTTATATAATCCGTGATTTTCTTTTCTTTCCAAACGGAGCTACGGCTGCTTATTCCCATTGCAGACCGAATACATTCTCCGGAAACTGGTGTCACGTTTTAGTGTGGCACCATATAGTTGGAATACCAATTGCCGCAATGCAATTTTGACGCCCCATTTTCTTCCCCAGAGGGAGGCACCTGAGCTCTGACGATGCAAAATTATTTTAGAAATTTAATTTTTCCGAAATAATCTAAGCCAAACAGGCACTATAAGGATGTTTAACATGCCACAAAGTCATACGACTCGGACACTGTCCATTTTTTACTTCATGGAAATCCACCAACATGGGCCTGAGTCAAATTCGCGTACTTGGGCGTACAAAACCAGCACCTAACCAACTACACCACCCAACCGGCAATTCGTGAATATAAGTAAATGCAAATTAAAGGGTAATTATGATAGAAGGTATATAAATTTCAATCCCATATCATGTATACATAAACTTAGTTGCCCTCTGTTCTTTCATATACACAATTCTTATCTAAAATGTACTATTGAAACTTGCATAATGAGTTTGGTATTATGTATACAGGAAAAAATTCAACTTAGACTTATTACAAGATTATGTATCATTTGTTTTATTTGCGCTTTTTTATTGTTTTAAGCATGATTCATGTATAGTTTTACTAGGTACATAATATCTATGATATATAAAATTTGGTAACATAAGATCCCTTAAAAGCTATTTTATAAATCTTAGCACTTTTCAGTAAGTACTTTTTAAGTAATTTTGTAGCGAGTGAGTGAACATTAGCGTCGCACTGTTCAGCTACACGAGAGATTTTGGCGACGGATCGCGTAATTTTGACACCTGAGCTGGCACCCCCTCTCCTAACTACCACACCACACCAACGGGAGGACGTTTGAGCTCTCGAAAGATTTAACGTGCCTGCCCCTCTATACGGTGGGTCTTTAGCGGTGACGGGATCGAACCCATGACATACCAAACACGATCCGATACCTTCACCACTAGGCTACCACGTCCTCTAAGTAGTTTTGTAACTAATGTACTATTTTTTCCCACCATTTTGAAATTTGAATCAAATAATTAATAATACTTTTTAAAAGATTGATTTTGGTTGATTAATTTCAAATCTATAGGTTTAATAGTTCAAAAATGTGAGTTTTTTAATTTGTTACACCCCGGCATCTCTTTCCTTCCTCTGACCTAGAGCATCAGTTTCCGATAAATCATGTTCTTAGCGGATGTCGACTCAACAGAGTGAACATGCCTGCCAAATTTCAAATCTGTCATTCGAATAATTTTATTTGTCGTTCTGTATAATGTATGAATGAGTGGGTGGGTGAGTGATTCGCTTTTCTCCTATATACAGGTTGATTCATTACCCGACCGACAAAGTTGCAGGGTGTATAGGGGGTACAGAGAGGACTGGGAATCGCATAGGAAGGCAGGGTCGCCAATACCGTAGTTGCGAGCTATGGTGCAAAGAAGCAGACAAAAACAACAGAACCATCAATACATTAATGAGACAGAAAATATTTTATTGAGATGTTGTACAACAACAAGTGTTCAAAGGGCATGAACTTCTTCTAGTTCACATTAAAATTTGATATACTAGACGCCTGTTCCTTCAGTTCCTTCAGAACTAAAATCTCGAGTATCTGTTGCTGCTGAGAGGATACCGTGACATGCCAGGAACCTTCAAGAACGTAAGGAATTTCATGCAACGTCACTGTCAGGCCTACCAGACAACTTTTGCCCATTTTTCGAGCCCCTGTTGTAGTACAGCTTTTCAGTAAAATGTTTTCTGTCCTATTAATATGTTGATATTTCTGTTCTTTTTAACACTCTTTTATGAGCTTTACTTGTACGTAACAGAATTTTTGAACTAAATTTTTACCCAAATTATAGCGTCAGATTAATTCGAAAATTTTCACACTTGTCCAGGACCGATCACAATACAATAATTTAATAAATTTGTTCCATTGTCCTGATCAGGATCATTAGGATTAAGGATTTTCCATTTTCAGATCCCCTCCCGCATGTGGAGACTAATTCCAGATCCCATTTCCAAATTTGACGACTAAAAGATTAAGTTACAACTTAGTTCGATTAACAATAAAATGATGTTTTTTAGTTTTTTTTTATTTCGGCTTCTTTGCACCAATTTCGTAACTGCGGAATTCTCGTGACCCTACATTCCTATGTGATTCTGAGACATCTATGTACCCCTTATACACCCTACCAGTTTATCGATCTGTTAACAAATCATCCTGTATATTAAAACTTTCTATATCATATACTTTAAAACATCATTATAAGTAGTAAACAGTATTAAAATTTCGCTTGTCTATAAATCCACTCTACAATATTTTGCAGCATTTCACGTGCTTATATACAGTAAATTTCACAATATTTTTCCCACTATGTGTTTTTCCTTTAAAAATGCATCTCAAATGTTGATATTCCAAATACATATATTTTGAATTCTCTCAATATTACTTGTTTAATTTTGGTGAGGCAAATTCTTGTTAAAATATAGTCTTCGCCTAATCTGATGACAATTCAAAGTTACCATGTCCATTGTCTTAATGCTTTCTGTGTTCTAAGAGATATGAATAGACTAAATATAAATAATTGCTATTCTTATTTGAAAATAGACTTCGGTTCTTTTCTAACATTAACTTCTAAATAAAAACATCACCACTATTTTCTTTTACACTTTAATTTAAACCTTAAATACACAAATCACGATTAAAACCCAAGGAATTACATTTTACAGCTTAACAAACAGAGTAATCAATTTATTAATTACAATTAATCCAATGACTGAGAATAAGTCTAAAACAACTAAACTCGCGTAGAATTTCTTCTGCGTTCAAAATCTTAATTGTTGGCGTGTGAAATCGAGATTAAGAGAGAAATCTTTTCGCTACAAGATTCTTGGAATTTCCCCGCCACATGAACTAATCCGAGTATAACCAGCTTTGGTACAAAAATAAAGCCGCATTGCTTTCCGATCAGATGCTTATCGAAGCTTGAAATCGAAACGATCTGTACCCCCCACATCTCGATAAATCCTATCTGCTCTACCATGAAACGAGTTGGTAACCATTTTTATTTAGTTTGCCTTTGAATATCCCCAATATTTCTGTGGGGAAGTTCTTTAGACGTTCTATAGGTTGTTTATAGTAACGTTTCTTCAGAAGAAAAACTGATTATATTGGTTAGTGAGGTCATATATATTAGAGTTTCATGGAAGTTTTATTTTATTAAGCATTTTGTTCACTTTATGAATGTGTTTTTTCTTTTCTTTATTGAAAATAATCTTGTTTCAAAAGAATTAACGTGAGAGTGGTAGCCTAGTAGTTATAGTGCCGAAATCGTGGCCGGTGTGTTGCGGGTTCAAGTGCTGATGCTACTGAAGACTCGACGTGCAGAGGGGGCTGATACACGTTAAAATTGTCAGGGCCCAACGTCCTTCCATTGCGGTGGTGTGGTTGTTTGCTGAAGGGTGTCAACTCAGGTGTCTTCCTCGTCACTTCACCGAGGTTCATCTCCAATAGCCTTCGTATTGCTTCATAGAGACATTAATAAACTCTCACTCACTCTCAAAAGATATAATGGCTGAAACGAAAAACGTAGACTCGAATATATTGATTGACATTTAAATTTAACTCAGTTGTGCAACAGCCCATGAGGAACAAGACCTACTGTGCCCATCTCAGAATATGTGACCATTGTGCGCTGAAACCCGTGAGCAGATGTCCTGATCAAGTGGTTAGTCTGAAGAGAAACTCCCGGTGTTTTGTTCCTAAGCAAGCTTGTTACTCATTTATGGACCCACTGAAGGGATGAAAGGCTGAGTCGACCTTGCCCAGACCGAGGATAGAGCCCCGGACCTGTGATGTGGAAGTGCGATACTCTACCACCCGGCCACTGGACATTGATTGATATTTAAGCCTCTTTTTGTGTGTTTCACTAATAGGTTTCTCCAATTAAAATTTAACATCAAAAAGTTAAGAAATACTTTAAACTGAAAAAGATATTGATAGAAAATGTGTTAGTTAGTTTGAATTAGTGCCATATTAGAACATATACAAATGTATTTAAAGGTGAGGTTTGAAATTTGAATTGCACTCAAGGAACGAGGAATTGCACATACGGTGGTCTCTCCTTTTTCTTATTTCCAAGCCACATCGTGTGAGGACATTTAGTAGACTACTTCCACTCAGTATGCCTATTAATTATCACAATGGACCAATTAAATTCGAATTAAATGTTGCCGCCTATAAATTCGTCACCATGACCTCTAGGTCAGGGTCGAATTAAACCGTTTAATGATTTACTGTGAAATAACACAACTGACACATTAACCCGGAAGCAGGCGCGCACTTGATACGAACGTTAATGGTGGCGAGGGATGACTGAGCCCCACCCGAATCCTTTTTTATAATTATTTTTACTGTACTCAATAAAAATCGTAATTCGAGTGAATAATTTATTTTAGAGAAAATACTTTCTCTAAAACTTGCCTACCTTTAAGGACTTTTCAATTTTTCTTAGTTAATTTAATAAAAAATCCAATCAAGCTGAACTAAAATGACAAAATTAACAGACACATTTTGCTAACATTACAGGAATGATATTTACAGGCAAAACTGTCATATTTTGTTCCAGTTGTTGTAGTTTTTTTGTCCTTAGATGATTTCTAATAGTATGTTGTGATCTTTTTTTGTGTGACCTGTGCCTTTTTAACGGGTCGCAGTTCATATCTTTTTTTTTTGGATTTTTTAGGCAGCATTCGAAAACTTTCCTTTCGATTCAAACGTTTGATGTTCATCACTTTTCTCAAATTAATTTCGCTATATGATTAATATCCATTAATTCAGTGGGTTTTCCCTTGCTTTATCAGTTCCAACTTCCTTTCATAGAGATCATAGATGCTCATTTCTTTTTCTATATTCCGCTCATTTACATTTCTAAATCATAATACGTCGTGCAACCCCCACGGGGGGGGGATGTAGCATTTTCATAGAAAACATTTTGGAAATAATGTGGTCACGCGGGGAACTCAGTCAAAACAAGTACCTTTAGATTTTTTGTAAAAAAAACGTTTGTGCCATTCACAAAACGATGGAGATATTTGACAAATAAATTTTAGTCCCCAAAAAAGCTGTCATATATTTGGATACTCCCGGGTTAATAATTCGAATTTTCATTCGAATAGATTGTGTGAGTAAACAGAAGATCATAGGTGATTAATGAATCTTGTAATTTATAGGATGGGTTTAAATGGGAAAGAGTGAAATAATTGAATGGCAGCCATAATGCTATTTACATTTACTTATTTAAAATATTAATTTGAAAAAAAAATATTTTAAGAAAAACTTACCACCTCTTGCTCTCATTATAGTATGCATTGCCCAATGATGTTCAAGTTTCGATGCTAGTCGTATTCATCAATTAAATATCCTTTGACAGTTCTAACAATGATAATGGTCTGAATACGGCCACTTTTGGGTGCACGCTCGTCTAACATATCAATCTTTCCTTTCTAAGTGAATGGGTCTTTATTAACGTAACATTCATAGGCAATGCAAGGGCTATCGACGATGGACCTCGAAATTTTAATTCATGGCCAAATTATGAGGATAAAACCTGAGCTGGCGACCCATTCTCATATTTACAAATCACGCCAACGTGAGGACTTCAAGCCACGATATGTATATCTTGCATTGGTTTCTTTACACAGAGGGTCTCCAGTGGCGTCATGGTTCAACAATGCCTCTTGGCTATTCGGTTACTTTTTCATTCGAACGCTTCAGTGTTGAACGGATTTGTGTGGTTAAGACTTTCCAAAAATCCAACGATACAGTTTTCTTTGTTGATTTACTTCATAGATGAATTAATAACTTTAGCTATTGTTCTCTGGATATCTAAGATAGTAAAGAAAACAATGCGAGCTGTTACAGAAGATTTTTGGTGTGGGCCGATTTAAAGAATGGCAACCTTCAACACTATTCAAATATAAGTCACATACACTATTCAAATATAAGAACAATAAAATACAGTGGAGAATGAGAAGGGGTCACTAATTGCTGAACTACGAAATCTAAACTGAATCCACGAAGGATAAGCGCTTACAATTACAGCTACACACGTATACGTAATTACAATTATTATATCACTAACCTGATTTCTTAAACTATGGCAGGTTCGTCTTGTAGGTTACTTGGATCTTGATTGGATCGGATCAAAGCCAGAATTCCTACTTTAATATACAAAATCTATCTTCAGCTTTTCTCGTAGCTTTTCTACGGACTAATTTTATCAACAACTGCAAGTTGAATTACCGACGCTTCGATTCACTTTTCTTTACGAAATCTACTTCTTCACTTGACAACTATTACTCATTTCATTTCATCCTCCCTGATAACTCGCTAAACCCGAACTTATATAAAATATCTCATTTGCATAAATCACGCTTTGGCTCCCGGTGGAGATTGGTTGAAATAAATAAAATTTAAAAGAAATATGTAGAGGATTAGTAAAGAACCGTACAGATCCGTCACAAGACCTAATTGTTAACATGCAGCCCACTGAGGATAAAATATTAACAACATATAATAGCCTTTAGATTTCTTAAAAACTACTTTAATTTTAAATGAATTGCTTAAACAATGACAAATGTCACAAACAGATAATGAGTGATTTGTCTTTTGCTTTATGAAATAGTTTAATATACCGAGCATTATTTTATTTAGAAAATGATTTCTTAATTATTTCACTATATCATATTTCTTTTGTGGTTTCAAAATGGAAATTCCCAATTTGATCTACTCTATTATTAACAGATCCATTAGAGATGACCCGTTTACTGTTATAAGCATTTATTTTAGCCCCCCAAAAAATATTTTACTTCTTGTTGATTACAGATCAGTTGTAAATGTGCGCTTTAAGTGTCTGGAAAACAAATCTTTACTCGCAGTCAATGGAGCAACAAATGGACTCTTGAAGCAAGAACAATCAGTTGTACTTGTTTACCATAATGGTAATGTTCTTTTGCCATGATTCTCCTAAATCATTGCAAATGATCCTGAAAAGTCTAAATACGTTTATTTTCCAATGAATGATCAATGAACAATATTAAACGATGTTTTTGGAGAGAAAAAAACATATATATTTATAGTTTGTTTTTTATTTCTTCTAGAACATATAGAATTTTTTCCTTTTCTTATTATATTCGTTGCGAAAATTGAATTGCAAAGATATTATAACCAATTTTTGTTTTTTTTTAGTTTTTCGGGGTTATAATGTATTTGTGTTTTAATTTGTTTTATATCGTTTGCTTTTAATGCTTTAATTAAGGCGTCCACCTCGAGAGCTGAAAATATAAGCAATTTTCGATTAGATACAATTCTTTGTGGTTAAAATTAAATAATTTTGTTCTTTTACACATTATTTATAAAGTAATAAGGCTTCAAAAATGTGTAAAATACTTAAACTATACTCATAATTTTAAAAATTGTAAGCATATGATGAAAAGAAATTTCTGTAAATAATATTAATTAAGTTTTACGTTGCGCATGATATTTTCTGAAATATTAGCACTAATTACAAGCAATAAGTCGATTTTTATAAAGTTTAATATATCCTTATTACACTGTAGATAGATTTATATGAATGGAATAATAAAATATGTATTTACAAAACAAAAACAAATTACATTTTAAAATTTTTTCTTTAAAATTTCAATATTTTTCAAATATTTGGAAATGCAAAATATATAGAACACTCAAATTAAGTAGGGTTTAAAAAGTATGATACATTTTATAGTTTTATACAGTTTTAATCTTCTCTTTTAATTTTCTTTTCCAACCATATGTTAAAAAGGGCTTAAAATTCTATTCATTTAAATTTGTAATGCATTCATATAAACTAACTTTGACAAATAAGAACAAAAGTGAATCTGGTAGAAATATAATCAGCATTATATAATTGAATCATTCTAAATGACGAAAAAGCAATTCAAATAAGCTCAAACTGAACAAGAAATAACTCATATCTGACTAATAAATATTCGTCATCGTGAAAAAAATAAACAAATAATTTAAACTACAGTTTAATTCTGAACTATATCACAGGTTCAAAAAGTTCAAAGTTTATTGAGGTCAACTTTAATTTATCAATATACATTTTCTTTGTCTGGTTAGATTAAAAGAGTTCAATTTTATGTAATTCATCTCCATCAATGACTGTATACGACACACTTGCTTAATTAGCACGCTTGCTTTGATGTAATTAATCACTTTCAAATTAAGAAAATTTGATTTTACAAAGAGAAGATAATTACATTTGGAAAGATCACTTTTAGTACACTCATGGACAAAAATATTAGAGCACAAAAAAGGAGTCGTTCACCACGGGATCTCCACACATGAATACAATTGTCATCACTGCTGAGATTGATTCCGGATTCGTTGCTAAAAACGACCTGGTTCTGTTCCGCTGCAGTCCAGTTTCCTCTTGCGCGGCACCACTCCAAATGGAGGCATCGATGGGGGGAGTCAAGGGCAGCACACGTAATGGGCGCCGCGATCCCAAATGTCCTTCAGCCAGGCGCCTTCGTATGGTTTGAGAAAGACACAGGGGCCCCTAATGAAGGTGCTACCTGTGCCCGGATGGCGGCCGATGAAACAGTTGGCTGTACGCGTACATTTCTTACGATGTGGTGGTCTTCTCGACGACTAGTCTGTCGAGGGTGTCATGAGCCTTGGTCTTCGTATAAATGACATCTCTCGGATCCACTGGTCCCAACACCTCCTCACAACATAATCAGAGCGGCTAATTGACGAGCTACTCACCTA
>BMAO01027966.1:0-15901 GCA_019973975.1 Trichonephila clavata
AAATTTAATCTTAGTCAAAATTTCTTTGAAAACCTCTCACCTAATATTGATTATTTATACTTTACAAATATATATTCAAAGGTTATCTTTTATTGTGAATGAATTGGAGTTTTTTTAAAGGTTCATATTTGTTTAATAAAAACCCAATTTCGAATCTGTATTTATAATTTAGTTCCCTTCTTAACTGATATCCAAATTTTACAAATTCAGCTCTATTTTAAAGGATTTTTGAAATTTTGTATAAGTGAATTCTCTGGAGAACTATTTTACGAAGTTTTATGACCTCAGAAACACATGTAAGGCTCACGAGATCTATTTACAGCCCTGCTGAATCAAATTTTAGACCTCTTTAAGAGTTAAAAAAAACTGATGAGTTTAGACAGACTGATGAGCTTAGAGAAGAAAGCCCTCTTACAGCTGCTATTTCTTCAAGGTCTCTAAGCATGTCTTCACTGGGAATGATAAATGCATTTCCAATTTAAGCTGGTTTGACGCAGCTCATCAATTCAATTCAATTCAATTTCAACATGTGTAATAATTGGGATTTTCCTTTGAAGTATCAGAACTTTGGAAAACTTAAGAAATTTTTAATCTGCAAACTTTTGTATATCTTCGCTAAGTTTCGAAAATATATTGAAAATTTATACAATTTAAGAAGTCTTCAATTCATCTCAAATTTTTCTGTTAAAATTTAAGAACAACGTTAAAAAAACTTTTTATAAGTTATTTAGAGGCGGTTGCTTAAAAATAGTACGGAAGTGGCGCTCTTATCCTGCAGGACAGAACCCGCTACCTTCGGTTCCGTAAGCACGCAACATACCGCTGAGCCAAACTGATCACTTTAGTCCGGAGGTTGTTACTGGCTTTTATAGGTGATACCGCTACACACTCCCCCACCAGTGAGTCGGTGAATTGGCGAACGAACGATATCTAGTTATGAAGAACGTGTTGCGTGAGCAGTTTTGCCGTTAATTGGAGGAGTTGCCAAGTGAGTCTGGCGAATCTTTTGGTTGCTCTTTTTTGTGGGTAGATGGCGTTACGACAGATCAGAAGATTGCCTTTTCTGAATTCAGCCAGGTTCACCAATGAAGTAAGTGCCTCTTGTCAGGCAGGACAGAACAAGCGACCTTTGGATCTGAAGCCGAGTAACTTAATAACTAAACCAAAACGATCACCGTAGTATGGAGGTTGTTTCTGGCAACAATAGATGATACCGCTACAGTACTTTTCAATTTTTTTTCAGAGTATTAATAAAAAAAATTTTTTTTTAATGTTCTCACTTAAATTGCTTAAGGCAAATACAGTTGGTCTCAGATTTAACGAATTCTTCGGGACCGAACGCTTTATTCGTTAATTTGGGGTTATTTGTAATATCGGTGTCCTGAAATATACAAATATTTTTGCACTTCTGAAAATTCTACCGTAAGCAACTGCACAAAAAGCATCCAAAGAAAGAAATTTCTGGCTTAGTTAGGTCCGGTCGGTTACTGGTAAAAATACTTGTACCATTATATAAGATAAGAAAGAAATTTCCTACCCTATTCAAAAACTCACGCGATAGGTTATATTCATGACTCGTGTGCACTTGTGAAGTCTAATAATGGGCAGCACACTTTCTCGATGAAATTTCTTCTCTCTAAAATGGTGTGTTCATTTGAAGAAAAAGAATTCATTTTTCTGATCCAAACTAATAAAAAAAAAAAATTCCGGCTGTTTAAATAATTTGTTAATGATGGGTTTATTGTTCCTTTAATATAGGTTTTTGTCTTCCTTTAACCTGGTTGAAAGAAAAATAGAGGTTCGGTAAATCGGGGCTCAAATGTGTTATTTCATAATAAGATCAGGGATCAGTCTAAACCAGAGTTCGGCAAACTTTTTGCTGTTCGTGCCAAACCTATCTAAATATGATTTAGCGTGCCACTCAATTGGATATTTTTGGAAACAATTCAATTCTCGCATGCAGAGTTAGAGAATAGAGGTCAATAGTCAATAATATAGATTTATACTTTTATCATCAATTAGTTTTTCCTCATTCAAGATAGTTCTTAACGTAAAAATTTACAGCATAAAATACAACTATTTCTTCAACAGAAATTTTAAAAATTCAAATTTACAAATATATGCTTTTTTAAACATATTTATTAAAATAAGAATTAGACAACATAAATATAAGTATTTTCCTTCGTTTGAAGTTAAATAAAAAGGTAAAATAAAAATTTTAATGCGAATCTAGAGCTTGCACCACTCAATTTTCGTATTGCAAAATCAGGGGTATTATTTGTGACTTTTCAATTTGACACGATTCTGAGCATTCAGTTGTTAAACAATTTCATTGCGGACTCGACATTTTTTTTTTCTTTCATATGAAGAAATAATTTGTGCTTAGATATGTAGAACCAAAAGCGGAAACCAGAGAGAGAGAGTACATGTAACTTTCTCTCTTTAAACAATTAGATCTCTCGAACAATGACATTCAATAATTTGCAAAATTGCTGTAAATTCATCTTTAGAGTTATCTTTCAGATTTTTTCATAATTCCGTAAATGTCCATATTTCTGAAAATAATTATCAAATAAGGTTAAGAAGGTATCAACATAACTATTTAAAATTTTTTGGTAAGAATATTTTCACAAACTATTTATCTTCTGAAATTATTCTAATGTAAAAAAAACAGGCCAAAAAGTTTTATTTAAAGCATATTTTATGAATATTTTATTTTTTTAAAAATAAATAACTAAATTACTTACGATTTGGTAACAAATTAATTTCATCTTCATTTGCCTCTCTAGCCATTATTTACCTCCTACACCTTTTTACGAAGAGAAAAAAATGCTAGCACATATCATTATTGTCACTACACATTATTTACTAACTGACACACCATATACTCGTATACGGCATGCTTTGAAATTTGTATCGGGTACTGATAAGGAACGCTTACCAGAGAGATCTTATCAAAAAAATGCAAAAAAGTAAGGTTATATTTTGAATAGCTGTATACTACACATGTAGGATTCTATAAATAAAGTTTTATCAGATTCTTTTTTTCGGAGTTACTTTGTTCAATTTATAATTAATTATAAGTTAAGCATGAATTACTTCAGCTTTTAAATTATTTTTTTAAATTAAAAAAGAACTGCTTAGTAAAAAATAAAAGCTAAGAAATTAAATTTAATAAAATTTATTTTAATTTCTTTTTCTATTAAAACAAAAATATAAAAGTAATTTTCCTAATTGTGTTTTTCACGATTTGCAGTACTGAAAATTAATCTTACAATGAAAACGTCACATATTGATAAATACGGTGATTTTCCAAAGCAATTAAATGTTCTGTGACGTTTTTGGAATTGTATTAAATGCTTACAATTGTCTCGTGTATTTCAACGAATTCAACAAATTTCTGTTTCTTCAGTGAGAATGAATTTTATAGTATATTTTACCTTTTCGATGTAATTTTTTTTATTTAAACTATACAGTAATTTGTTCTTGTTTATATCTGAGTAAAATATTATACCATTTCATTGAAAATATATCTCTCTGTGTAAGTGGAAATGTAAAATAAATGCCATTCTACTCTTCATGTCAGCCCATCCAAACTTAAACATTTACACCCAACTCTTTTTTTACACGGTAGACGAGTTCCTTAGTCAACCGTGCAGTAAAAAAAATCGTACAAAAATGCATGCAACATATGGCAAATTTAGGGATATGTTCCACAACTTTAAAAAGTTGTGCAAGTTGAAACGTGTCTTAATATTCTTCCATAAAACCGTGCAAAAAAGTATAAAATCCATTTTATATATGTATAAACAAAAAAATTCATTTTATTAAAAAAAATTTAAAATAAGTGTGCACTAAAATATTCAGTCTGTAAGTACTTGCAACATGTGCGGTATCTAAGTAACCTAGTAACAGCCTCCGGACAGGAGTGATCGCTTTTGTCTAGTGTATGTTACGCGCTTACGAATCGGAAGGTACGAATTCAAACCTCCGATATTGGTGACCTTGGCTGAAAAGAAAAACGCAAACCTTCTGATGTGTCATGGCGCTATCTACCGCAAGAAGAGCAAGCAAAGTCGTCAGACTCACTCAGGGCAGCAAAGTTGTCACTCACTTGACGCAATAGTAACAACTCCCACGCTCGCCATAACAACAAATATCTCGTTCGTTCGCCTATCCACCGACTCACTGGTGGGGGAGTACTGTGGTGGTATCTAAGTAAGCCAGTAACAGCCTCCGGACAGGAGTGATCACTTTCGTCTATTGGTATGTTACACGCTTACGAATCGGAAGGTACCGAGTTCAAACCTCCGATACAACATATAAAAATTCAGACTGAAATTAGGGGAACAAAACTACTAACTGAGAATTTACTCATCGCTATTTGATAACAATCGCGCACGATTATTACGAATTGGGAGTGGCCGCGGTAACAAACTCGTGGCAGGCGTGTCCAGAGTTCGAGCCTTATATCGCGGAAGACCCACCATGCAGAGAGGGCCGATGTACGATAAATATGTCAAAACTCAAATGTCCTCCCGTTGGTTTGGTGTGGAAGTTAAGAAAGGGGGTTGACAGCTCAGGCGTCGTCCTCGTCACTTGCCTATGGTTCAAAATGACGAAGTTCTCTCTCTCTCGTCGCCAATAGCCCTCGTGTAGCTTTATAGTGCGACGTAAAAGAAACTCTCACTCTCTCTCTCACCCTAGTCGAGAAGACCGGTCGAGTTGTACGAACTGGATCAAAAATGCTATCATCAGTTTGATATGTCAAGTACAACCAGGGGCGTAGCTACCACCGTATCAATGATATGGACCCTCAAGCTACAGGGGCCCCAATATGTGTAATTATATTTCACTAACAGGGTTCAAATATCTAAAAAAGGACCCCCAAAAAATTTTAATCCAGGAATTTTTAAAATTTTTTTTTCTTTGATGTTATTAAAAATAGGATGTAACTAGGATGGAATTGCCTCTTGTTTTTTAAGATGTAATAATAAGTACGGTAAGATTTTTCATGGAACATTAATTTAATTTTCAGGTAACAGTTTACAGAAAAATTAAAAAATTGAAAACAATATAAACTTTTCAATAAGTCAAGTTCGCAACACTAAACATCAAACAACGGAACGAATTTAGGGAAATTCCCTGCATGTTCTAAATTATTTTCAACTGAATTGCCATGATTATAGTTATGTTGTGCAACCTTTTATATTTATATCTTAAATGTGGAAGACAAGTCCGGCTTGCTTTGTGGTCAGGGTCCAAGGGCCCCCCTGAGCGTGAGGTCCCAAGCCCATTGGTAGTTATGCCAATGGTTATTAGCGGCTTTTTTCATGTTGCTTATATAATTCTTCATTTGCTACTACACAAAACTTATGATTACGTTGAAATTATAAAGCATGTTCTATACGTAAGGATCATAAGTAAGAAAATGTTGTTCCATACTTGCAGCAAATTTCAAGCCCTCGCTAATTAAATCAGCTGTTTATAGCTGAACTTCACCTTCGACTTGGTCATTATCGACTTTTTTTTACTATCATAAACTGTCATAAATTCAAGCAAATCGTCTTCATCCGAACGGTAGTAATCCCTAAATTTTTTGGAGATTCGTGCTAAAACAAAAATTCATGCAAAAAAAAAATTAATGAAATTTGTGTACCGTGTTATTTTAAAATTGTGCAAAAAAAAAAAAAAAAAAAAAAGAATTGGATGTATTTCCATTTCCTGGTGTTTCTTGGTTTTTAAAACGCCGTCGTTAAAGAATTCACAAAATATCTGTTAAGTCATAACAAATGCATGTGTACACTGCTCCCATTCCAGAGTAATGGTCAGTCCTTCCACCCACAGGAAGTGCGAGGTCACCGACCAGAAGGTGATGAGAGTGGTTTGAAAGTAAGAGAACGACTTGTGACGTGGTTTTGACCGCATTGTTGGGAAATAGAATTTACACTGTCCACTGAGAAGTTGTTCTGCTTTACAGTCTTGCGAACGTATTCTATTGTAGATTAACTGATTGTGATCCCCGATGAAAAGTATACAATATCGGTGAATCAAATGTATACTTTTTTTGACTATTTTTTTCTGTGTGGTTGTGTTAACTTCAATTTTAGTGTATATTTTTAAATAGTCTTATGAAAATGTAAGTTCATGACATAAAAAGTATGAGGATTTAAAATAATTATTTCTTATTTCCTTAGAATATTATGCATTTAAAGAAAAATTCACATAAATCCAACTATGTTTTAGAAATAGTCAAATTACAAGCTATATAGATCTAAACATCTTTTTAACTTGCCATAAAATAATAACACTGAAAATTATACAGGCATTGTGTACCTTTGATAAAGTAAACAAGCAGTTGTAACAGTTGTATAAAACCTTTCTGTCTTGAGAATGTCACGTTTCTAATATTAAAAATTGTAAAAAGGTGAAAACTCTGATGATTCGTTCTCAAATATAAGCCATAAAATTATATTCATTGTAAGTGTATAATATCGTATTCTTCACTTCTAAGAAAAAAATCGACTACGTACTTGAGTAAAATGTCTACTGTGAAATAAATACGTAAATAAGAATATTCCGTAGACCAAAATTATTGTTTCGAGAAACGGTTTTGTTTACATTCTGAAAACCTATGTACACATAAAATATTATGAATAAATATTTTGCTTTTCAAATCGTTATCTATATTTGCTTCAAATTTTGAAAATTGTTAAATGTTTTGAATTAAAGGAAAATAATTTGGAAAAATAAAATGTGTTATGCCAAACAAATTTAATGGACAGGATTTAGCAGAAAGATGTTTTTCAGAAAATAACTGTTAAAATAATCCTGTCGAATAAAATACTTTTGACTGGTAAAAAAAAAGGATACAAGTGACTCGATCAAGTGGCTTCAGTTTCATATTTAATTTTTTTTTAAATATTTCGTAGTAACACATATTTTTTTTTTTTTTTTTGCTATTACAGAGTTAATATGTTAAAGCATCTACAGGGATAATACACACACACACATTTTACGTGAAATTTCCAAAGTATTCTTCTTTCTTATAACCGAAAACTTTTTATGCTTATAGTAGGGAGTATTTTAGCAAAGGATAAGGGGTAAAATTTCTAAATTAGGCTCCCTTCCAAGGCTTTAATTTTTTTAAAAAAATTGATAAAAGACATTATATTTAAGTGTTTAAATCAAATAATTTGACTTAATAAAAAAAGCTTTTTCTCGCGCGCCATTTACGCGACGAATCCAGTGCCTTGGAGATTTTTGGACATGAATGATGAACCAGGGAACATATTTTATTTTAACGATTCACACACAAAAGAAAACAAAAAAAAAACATTCCTACAAATTAAAATATAATTATTTTATCTAGAAAATTTTTCGAATGCTTAGGTACTTAACATTCTTTTTATTAATAATGAATTCAGAACATCTATCGTTAGAATTTCAGTACTTTAAAAAAAGGGAAAAGGTTAGCTAACAAAAAAAAAAAAAAAAAAACTGGTTCAATCCCATGAAACTGCTATGTCTATAAATACTACAGTATTCATCTTTTATATATTCATTTTTTTAAAATTTTGAATTATATTCATTTTTAGATCTTTATTATCCATATATATCTTTAGTATTCCCTTTTAGAGTTTTTTTTAACACAAACATATACACACACATATTATATATCTCTTTATCCTATAAGGCTGCAGTTGGGAATTGCAATACCGGTATTTGCAGCCATTCGTACAATTTTGTAATACCGGTATTACCAAGTTTATATACCGTTTTTTCGGTATTTGCTAGAAATTTTTTAAATTGTCTCAACTCTATACTCAGGGATTGCCAACACAGCAAAATAGTATACGTTTTTGTTTTTATATCTCCCTAACGAGGGAAATTAATTAGACTGTAAAAATAAAGTTGCATCATACAGTCAAGAGAAGTGATAAAATATGCGAATCATCCAAGAAGGCGGGCCCAAAATATCCTATTACAGCTCAGATCCATAGTGCACACGCGCAGGATTTGTAGTCAGTAGTATATAAATGGGGTTTCAACATAGTGGTGGTGGCGGACTATTCTTATTAACGAAATTTTAAAATTTCATCACTTCCCAAATTAATTGGAAGGAAGCTATCATTTTCCCCATTAATAAGCCCGGTAAAAGCAGAAATCTTGCTGAAAATTATAGACCAATTACCATCTTATCAACTTTAAGTAAACTAACTGAATCTATTATACTAACTAGACTAAAAGCCTTCATTAATGAGAAAAATTTTATTAATCATAACCAGTATGGCTTCACTAATAAACTATCTACTTTACACCCACATCTCAGAATAGTAGAAAATATTTCGGAAGGTTTCCAGAAGAAGAGCACGGGAGCTGTCTTTCTGGATATCCAGAAAGCCTTCGACCGTGTTTGGATCAACGGACTCACTTTCAAGCTAATTACCTACGAATTTCCCACTCCTTTAACCCATCTAATCCACTCCTACCTTATTAACCGATCTTTCAGGATCAGAGTCAATGAATCCCTCTATAATTCCCACAATATCTCCGCAGGGTGCCCTCAAGGATCTCCCTTAGCACCTCTGTTGCTTAATCTATACATTAATGCTATCCCTAATTACTCACTAACCAATATTAACATGTATGCGGATGATACGGCCATTTCCGCCACTTACAAAAACTTAAAATCTATAGCCTTCGCACTTAACAAACACTTAAAACTCCTAGAGACTTTTTACGACAGATGGAATATTAGCATTAATGTTGAGAAATCATGCGCAGTTATCTTCACCAAAAAACGAATCCCCTGGGCTAAGGAAACCAAATATCTCGGCATTATTTTTGACTCGCACCTAACTTGGAAACAACAGATTTTATACGTTCGCGATAAGTTCCGAAAAATTATGTTTAAACTTTTCCCCAAATCTCTCGGAACTCACATTTAAGTATAGAAAACAAAGTGCTTCTCTATACTGTCGTTATGCGTTCCATTATTGCTTACGCTTGTCCGGTTTGGGGCTATGCTACAAATACTAATCTTAATATTTTAAATGTAGTCCAAAATTCATACTCGTTATATGAGAAATGATGACATCAATAATGCACTAAAAATTAATAGCTTTAAAACTCACATTCCAAAAATAGCCATTCTCTTTCTGATACCAACAATATTAATATGTCTAACCTAACTGCTTATAATGTAAATAATTATACAAAAAGGCCAAGGAGAATCCTTTTGGACTCCTACAACCCGCCTTAAGCTATTTTCTCTCGCAATAATTTTTTAATTATTGCACCCAGTAAATTTGCTAAATTTAACTTTTATTAAATTTTTATTTTTATTCCTCTACTTTACTTCACTGAACAAGCTATTTTTTCAATCCATTTTTCACACCCCTTGTGGGCAGCCAATATGAGTCTCTATCCTCACCCATCCTCGACCAATCAGAGAGCAGTGTCTAAGCTCTCGGTCAAGACAAATATTCCCAGGAAAAGTTCCGAATTTCCAAGTCAAGACGCCACTCATAGCCACGCCCCCGGATCGCCTCCAATCAACCAATAGCCAGCAAGCCTCTTCGCAGAATGAAAAACTCCACAAACGTCGTTCCAACATCTCAGACTATCACGATATGGGATTGAGGACTGATTCACAATCCAGACGCCACAGATACACCACCATCAACCGCCATCAGTGGTGGTGGCGGTAGTTGTGATGGGGATAACAGGGTGGAGATAAGATTAGGCAGGGGTGGTGGTGGTAGAGACACGGTTAGGGTGGACGCAGTAGATAAGGGGTGGGGTGTTTGAAGAAAGATATTATTTACAGATTATTTCTTTTTTAAGATTAGGTTTTACATGATAATATCAGGATATTTTAGCCTTAATGATTTGTGATCAGGTTTACTAACAATAATATAAAATTTACGTGGCATTTTTAAATTGTTATATGGCATTAAAATAAATTGATCATTCATTAAATAATTACATATAAAAGATTCATTTTAATGTTATGGGGATTCTGCACAGTGGTGTGGTGATAACAGGGAATGGGGTGGACGCGGTAGATAAGGGAAAGGAGGTGTTTGAAGAAATTAGAATGTTTTTTTACAGAGCAAGCAAGTTCTTCAAATACCTCCGGTATTAAGATCTAAAAAGTACCGAATACCGGTATTGAACTTTTAGTCCGATATTGCAATCCCTAGCTGCAGTAATCTAGTTGGAAGAGTCGTGGCCCGGGATTGCAGCTTCAGAACTCGATTTTATTTGAGTGTATCTTATAAAATTACAACTAAACTAGAGGTGTTGTCTTTTAAAGAATGAGTGTGAATGAGAACATTAAATCTAATGAGGCTGAAAATTCCCGTTCATGGTGGAAGAGAGAAGTGCTAAACCACATATCATCCTCGTTATCTGATTTTGAAGCCAAATCGCAAGGCCTTTCACCAAGAGTTCAGTGCACAGGACGATGTAAATCGATATCAGAAAATATAAAACATGTAACTCTTCTCTACATGTTTACAAGGTACCCACTAAAGACGCAAATTCCAAACTCTTTCATTTTGAGACAATGAAAACTTATTTTGAAGAGAAATGAAATGTGTATTAATTGACGCAAGGTTAAGCAAATTCCATATGGTTAAGTGAATTATTATTTTAAATAAATATTTGGGCAAGTGTATCTAAAAAATGTTTTATTCATATTAATTTATGAATATAACTATCACGTATTGGTTGCGTATTCATTTTTCAAATATCAGTCCTTATTTTCGTTTTTAAACATTTATTATAACGACACATGAAAAAGGCTTTTTAATTATTCATTTCAAAATTACAAAATCCTTCTCAAAATTAAACATTTCGCAAACTTTACGCTTCACAAACCATAAATAGGTTCATTTCAAATGTCAAGGTTTTATTCATTTAAATAAAGTTTGTATTCATTTTAAGTATCCAAAAGGTTTCTAATATTTTATCGCATACTTTGTAATAGAGAATAAATTATATAAACAGCAAATTCGCACTTTAATTTTTTTTTTTTTTGTGAGAAAATTGTAAAGGTTGAATGAAGCATTGATTTTCCATGCATGGTGATAGATTCATAGAATTGCCTCAATATCATTTTATTTCCGAAACTATTTTTCAATCCAACATTTCTTACAATTTATTTTCTAATTAATTTAAACCATAATTCACTAAGCATGATTCATTGCTTGATGTAATGAGAATTTTTTTTTATAAAAAACCTAAATAAGAATAAATAAATGAATAAAACAAAATCCAATTTTTCCAAAAAAGAGTTAATTTTTTTTCTTCTTATTTTATCTCGCACTCATGAAGGATATATGTAACCTAATAAAGAAAAGAGTTAAAATAGCGTTATATATATATAAACAGCGCTTAGAATGTTATGTTCCGAGTGAAATTTGTGGTAAAAAATTTTGCAATTGGAAATGCAGTAATAATAATACAGTAGAAGTCCATCAGTCCGGCATCCAACAGTCCGGAATGCCGATAGTCCGGCATCTCTCCGGAAAATTGTAAAAATTTTGGTTTTCTCCAAAAGTGTGTCTTTAAAGCAAATAAAAACGCTCAAGAGCTATTCAGAAGTTTTCGGGGTAGTTTGGTAACACTCTAACCAAAGTTTTCGATGTCGTTAGAAGTGCTGACAATCCCTTGAAAAACCTGCCTGTAGATGAGGTAGAGGAGTGGCTTCTAATCGACGAGAATGAGCCTGTTGAACAAGAACTAACGATGTCAACCGATTATCAACATTGTAGTAAACCCTCACCCTACTCAAAATCTTGAAGAAAGTGACTCAGATGCGAAACGGAAGAAAAGGAAAAATCAGCTGGACAGAAGCTGCAGAATCACTAAATAAGTTTCTCTCTTTTGCTGAGGCTAGAACTAGATACAGTGCTTCAGAAATTATTGATTTCCGTATCATTAAAAATAAATTTTATACTAAACGCCAAAAGAGTTAAGAAAACAAAAAGACATTCGTGACTTTTTTAAATCTAAGTGAAATATGTTTTACAGTACGTGTGCATACATTATATGAAATGTAAAATAAACTTTGTTGTATGTATTTGCATACTGTATTTGTAGTTTAATTATTAACCTAATTGTTCTTATAATTACCGCCCGATAGACCGGAATTTTCGGTAGTCCGGCACGAGCCGGTCCCGAACGTGCCGGATTATCGACTTCTACTGTAATAGCAAATGCACATGTATGGAGTACAAATGATTTTTTTTAGAAAAATTTAATGAATACAAATATGTGTAACAGTAACAACATGTTTAACATTTATATGTGTTTTCTTATTTTTATTTCATTTAAATCTTTTAATAAGCTTAAAAGCTATTACGATACTTCTGGTTTAGATTGGAAATGTAAAAATAATGATGCATGCAAAAGTGTGAGAAGCGGAACTAATTCCTTTCAGTGATTTTAATTAAATCCCAAGAAATTTGTTTGTACCTAAACAAGAACCACGTTTTACCTCAACAATTATTTCTCCTGCTTAAAATATTATTAGTTTATGTTTTATTAACGGAATTATGGTCTGAATTTCGAATTCTTCCACTTCAAATTTCGACCCCCTTTTCAAAATGAACACTAATTTGCATTTCCAGTTTTATGGAATTTTTTTTTTAAAAAAAGGGGCTTCTTAAGTTTTTTAGTCCTTTTCAGAAACAAATATGCTGCATTTTATATATCGTTAAATATATTTTTATGTAATCTCCAAAGATATATGAAAATTTTTAGCAACCAATTTTTCCTTTTTCAAAATTCCTACTCTCTATTAGCTCAATCTCTCTATATAGTTATATATTCATCTTGTGTTCAAATTTTCAATCGTTAATAAAATTCTTTCTATGCATCCAAGTAAGTTCAAATAAATTTTTTTAACTTGCAGAAGATGACACTTGTTGTAAATACAGTTTTTTAAATATTGATTAATTAATTTAATTTAATTAATTACCGGTTATCGACGCCAACTTAAATTCGTCTTCATTGTTGTAACTGTTAAAACAACCGCAAAAGTGGCGTCGAAAACCGGTTTTCCAGCCAAACTAGCCAAACCTGGTTAATTGTTATGTACATTTTCTGAACAAATATTAAATGTGTTTTTTTCCCCTTCCTTTTTTGTATCAAGTAAAAATTTATTTCAATACCTATTTCTGTTATTTGTGTTATGATTTCGTATCTTTATTTGAATTCATGATATTTCTATGCTTTTTCAAGATTTGATAATATTTAAATTGCGGTAGATCATTTTGTAATATTTCCGAAATATATTTTACTACACTTCAAAAAAGAAAAAAGAAAATTAGACTTCCAGAAAATGTTTAAAAATTGGAGAATTCCATTAAAAAAATCCGGAAATAAAATAGGAAATAAAATCATGCTAAATCTTCTAAATTTAACACAATTTTACTATGCCCTGATGAAGCCCTAAAAACATCCCCCCACTTTTTCTATCATTTTCCATTAAAAGAACTATATTTTTTGTCGAAACTTACCAGAATCTGTTTCAAAGCTGCATTAGCTGAGAAAGTTGAATAATTTTTTCTTGATGTTTTGGGGATAAAAAACACATTTTCATATTCTAGAAATTTTTTATTGATTTTTTTTTTTTTTGAAATTACAAAACCATTATATCTTAATGAAAGAACGAAGTCTTAAAATGAATTTCAAAATATTTAAAACATGAATACTGTTTATAAAAATGTAAGAAATTAAATTGAAACAGTAGAAAGTTCGTAGAAATTCATTTATTTTTCCAGAATTTCAGAGTTCAATACGAAAATTTACAGAATCGGTAAGTGAAATACATGAAAAGATATTATGAAATCAATTAGATAGAAAGAAAGATTTCGATATCAAATTTCACAAATGAAAGCATTACGTGATTAGAAACCTTAATGAAAGAATGATTAATGATACTTGTCTTGAATGACGTAGCATTAACAGTATTGCAGGAGCGCAATACATGAGTAATTAATTGAAAAACCCATAAGTTAGACAGTATTATACATTTGCAGGCCTTAAGAAACACTGTTTCAATGTAATGAAGATAGAGAACAGAAAAACAAATAAAATTCAACCTTTCGTTTTAGTTCCAGTAATAGGAAGCCTTATTAGGCGTAGTTTTAATTATTTGCATTTCATTATTCTTCAAAATTTTTTGCTAATTGTTTGCTAAGATATTGTATTTGTTGGAAATGAAATAATGAAAGTTTGTTGTTTCCTTGTCTAGCGTAATTATTGCATTTTATTTTATTTTTGTAGTCAAATAACTAAATGTGTTACGTTATAAATTGTTAATGGAGGACAAGGAAATGTAAATTGCGCTTCGATTTCTCATTTGATGAGCTGGGGGAGGTTTGATATTCTGGATAATACTTTTTTACATTGGCCTATTTCAAAGTTTAACGAAATTTCGGATATTTTCTTTCAGGTATAATTAAATTCGAATTCGATAAAAGAAATTCGATTTTTTCCCCTTCATTTTGCAGATTTTAATTTTGTTCTATCTCAATTCTGTTTTTTTTTTTTTTTTTTTTTTTTTTTTTTTTGAGAATTCAGGAAGTTGATTTTATGAAGTTATGAAAGAACGTGGGTGAGATCAGTATCTTCTAGTTTTCATTTATACGAGTCTTCTGTTAAGCAAATGAGAAGAGAGAAATCAGATTTTTTTTTTTTTTTAGACTGTAGAAATACATTACAATAGAGACTGAATGAGTTGAGGTCACATGCATGCAATATTTTATTGCTGTTATATAGTTGCTAGCACTGAAAATAATACCCGATTTGGATTTAGAATTAAAAATAAATTTAGATAAAACAAAGGTGTCATGTGTTTTAGTTTTCCCAATCTTAAATAATACCTAGCGATGATCAAAGTAGTGCTTCCCAATCTTTTTATTGCTGCGGCGATAAATAATTTTACCTCTCCCCGCTGACGGAAAACGTCAATTGTTTATACTTTACAGTGATTTGATTTGACATTTTAATTCAATTGTATTTAAATATGCTTTCAGATTAAATACATTTACACCAAAAATTGAATATTAAGTTATTTAATATGGAATATAAAGGATTTCCATGGAAAGTCTACAAACCGAGGAGAAATACTTCACAGTAAATGAGATAAAAACAATTTGTACTTTGAGAGGCCGGTACTATTTGATCTACAAACCGGTACCAATCCGCGGCCCCGGGGGTTGGGGTTTGCTGATCTAAAGTAGCTAATATAAGTTATGGGATTTTCTTATTCATGAATTTTCTAGAAATGTAATGCTATACATCAATAGGATTTCTTTCTCTCTTCCTTTCTGCGCTTTGGTTTTCAATTTTTGAGTCAATGAATCCATTTTTTATCAGATATGTACTGTATAAAGTCCTTGACATACTCATCTGAAAGTTTTTTCTCTGGGTTTACCATTTATACAGTAGCTAACATTATAAAACTTGTAAAAAATTCGTAATGAAGTCGGGTGAATAAAAATTATGAACTTATTAAAAGTCTGAAAAAACGTTCATGAAAATTGTAGCTTCGTAAAGTAAGCGAAAATTCACATCGAGTGTTTTAACCTTTCATTTGAAATAAACATTAGAGGTTTGGTAAAAAAAATGAAAATAAACGTTTGATCATTTGATAGTTTTGTTCATATATATTAATTAAACTGTATTAAATTTACCGCTCATATTTATGCTTTTGACAGCAGTGGCGGCACAGATCTCTCTTAATATATTTATTCATTTTTATGTTTATATTCTGCGAAACATTGCATATTTGAAAGTAGAAATTGCCTGACTGCGTTCAACAAGGAATTTAATTTCAGTTGTGTAAAATAGATGGAGGGTCGTTACTTGCATCCAAATACCA
>BMAO01027967.1:0-21619 GCA_019973975.1 Trichonephila clavata
AAAAAAAAATTGAATAATATATTTGTGAACTAGTTGGCAGTAAACAAAAAATTGAGTTTCACATTATAACAGATTTAATATTCAGGCCAGCTTTCCAGTAAGAAAATACTTTTTCAAATTAAGTAAATTTTATTTAACACAAGATAATTGACAATTCAAGCGGTCAATTTTTTGCCCAAAATGTTCCTAAAAAGACAAATTTTTTTATTGCAGATAACTAAGCAAAATACATAAATATATGTGAAAATGAAAAAAAATTCATATTAATTTTCAATTTTTAAAGTTTTTACACATTCTTTTACTTTATAATTGTGGAGCACAAAAAAAACCCCTAAATTTTTACTTTTTGCATGTTTACTCTGCGCGCTTTGAAAATTCCACATATCTGAAAAGAATTTCTTTCATCCTTACAAAAAAAAATCTTCATATCTATTAAATGGTTGATAATTGTGTGTGTGTGTGCATATATAGTATATATATATATATATATGCTCAATCAATTTGATGATTGGTGTGATACTAAGTCTTATATTGCAATATAGAGTGATTATCGCCTGGTTTGGATTAGTTTTCCATTTTCACTTCTTCTCAAACATCAAATTGCACGTTGTATTTGCCAATCCTTGTTCTTTATGGAATATTATGAAGAATCTAACGCTGTAGGCGCATAGATATTTTCTTCTCGCTATCTTTGATGACATATTTTTAATTCTTATAGTGAGATTATTAGTGCTTACGCGCGCGCGCGCGCGCGTTTTTGAAAGATGTAGCTTATCCATGGTACTGAAACACTTTTCATTCGGGATTTTCTTTATGGGGAAGGCGGAAATTTTTCATGGAAATCAAGAATTTAGACTCTTGAAAATATTTGATGAAGAACAGGGATTAGCAATTCAGTATACAATCTGTTGCTTTAGAAAAAAATGAAAATGAAAAGATAACAATAAAGGCCGATATTATATTTTTACCAATTGAAATGTAAGTATTACACCGTGCTTGAGATTGTGTGTGCATGTACATTTGCACACATACACACTCACAAAATACTCAACGACTTGAAAAAGAGGTAGAAATATGAAACTTTTTGAAATACGAGAGAAATTCTTTTAAGACATGTGAAACATTTTTCATAGCTTGCAGAGTGTACTTATAAAAAACAAACAATTAGGATTTTTTATACTAATTAAAAATAGTGTGGAAACTTTGTTTTCAACAAATGTATGGGAGCTTGAACTAAACGCGAAGCACATTCTCGGAAAGAAAAATGCCTATATTTTCATGAAAATTTTTACATTGTAGCTCATACATTTGTTTATAATATATTGATTTTAAAATTTCAAAATATTCCTTAAGTAATTAACTTTTTCCCTTTTAACATGTAAAGGGATAGCTCATTTAACATTATGGTATAGGAGAAAAATGCGAAACATATTTTATAAAAGATAAATGCGTCAACTAGGATTAAATAAGTAATATGATAAAATGAGGAATTCTCTACAGAATAGTGAAGCCATAATTTAATATTACTGTTGGAGTATATTTATATCTAAAAAATATGCAGATTTTAGATTATATTCATTAACATTAACCGAGGACAGCCTTACAATAGAAAATTAAAACTAAATTCTTCCATTTTCACATTTTGTGAAGTATTATGCTTAGATCCGTGCAATAAAAATATGCCTTTTTTTTAATATCTTGGGCACAAAAAATTTACCGCTTAAAGGGTTAACACTACCTCCAGACAAGCAGGTCACAGGGCCTTTTTAAATAATTGCAGTCTTTTTAAATATTTAAATTAATAACTAACATTTATAATAATAGTATTTTTTTATTTTTAAATTGTTTAAATCTTTAAATATGTATCCCTTGTTTGGCTTAAAAAGTTTCGAAAGTATCTTGGAAATTCTGTAGACATTAAAGCCACCATTTTTAAACTCCATGAATGAAAACATAATTCAGTATTTTACGAAATTAAATGTAGGTTTATTTTACATTGAAAAATCAGATATTCAAAAGAAATAAATTGTTAAAAAAACTATTTGAATTATCATATTTTGTAATTTAAAAGTCTTTTAAAAATATCACTATTTACTGGATTAAGGTTTCTCATAATTTTACGTATGGCATTTTTACTGGTAGACATATTTTTTTTGTTTCATAATCAATTGCAACAGAATTATTTTGCTACATTTATAAATGTATTGTGTACAGACATATAAAGCACTTTCAATATGTTAAATTTCAGTAACTAAATATTTAAGTATTATGTTGTGGGAAAGAATAAGGAAATGCAATATATATTAATTATGGCAAATTAATTTTTTCTATAATGCATTAAAGATATTTCCATGTATGCTAAAATAGTCGATATTATTTAAAATTTCATCCGTTAATGAAAACACCATCGTCATTAATCGTAAATTAACCTAAAAAATATTGACATTACTACATTTATAAATTAACTAGCTAGCATACCCATTCTTCGCACGGTTGAATTGAAAAATTAAACTCGATACAGATTGAAAGATAAAGAAGTTTTTAATGAGTTAATTTTACGTGAATTGAAAATTAAACAAAAAAAGCTTTTTGCATATCTCAGCGGAACAACAAAGCCATATTTTCTTAAATTTTAAGTCGGAAGGTCTAATAGCTGATAAAAAGTTTTTTTTTACTTCTAAGCCCCCATAACCCTCTTGTGGGTCGATTTTTGAAAACACACTCCTAAGCTGATAATACATTCTGCTGTATTTACTTTATGTTATAATTGTAATATTCGAAAGCAACGCCGTTCCTTCCATTACAATGGCGATTCACTGGAAACTTAGCGAAATGTTGATGATAGAGTTAAGTTGGCAACTTGGTGATTAATTGAACGGTGCAGAAGTTTATGTGTTGTAGTTACACCTGGTAGGGAGCTGCAACAAACTGGATAGCACAAATACTTTCTCCTCAAAAAATGCATATACGAGGGCATTTCGAAAAGTAAAGATACAATGGCTCGCATTCCTTAAAAAAAAAACACTTATTTAGAAAACGTCAGTTACATCTTATTAACTGGATAATTTATTATTTTTCGACATAATCACCCTCGTTATCCAAACATTTGTTAAGTCGGTGCACAAGCTTTTGTATCCCACAGTCATAGAAGGTTGCCGCCTGTTGTCGGAACCACATTTCACCTTCATATTTGATCTCATCATCGTCGTGGAATGATTTTCCACCAAGATGTGACTTCAGGTAACGGAATAAATGGAAGTCGCTGGACGCAAGATCAGGGCTGTATGGCGGATGGTCCAATATTTCCCATTTGAATTGTTTGAGTAGTGCTTTGGTTACGAGCGCTGTATGAGGCCGAGCGTTGTCATGAAGCAAGCGGACTCCATTTGTCAGCGTTCCCCTGCTTTTGTTTTGAATTGCCATTCGAAGACGTTTCAAAGTCTGGCAATATGCAGCAGCATTAATTGTCGTTCTGGGTGGAAAATTCCAACAGAAGAATGTCTTGTTAGTCCCAAAAAGCAGAAGCCAAGGCTTTTTCTCTGAAATCGAAGTTTTGCATTTCTTGGCTTTTGGTGAATTCGAATGGCGCCATCGAATCGATTGTTGCTTGGATTCAGGTGTATGGTGATAAACCCACGTCTCCTCACCGGCTTCTGCATAGACTGTAAGGAAGTCAAGTGCAAAGCCCATCCTTTTCTTTTTGTGTTCTTCCGTTAACATTTTTGGAACCCAGCGCGCGCACAATTCCCTGTACCCTAACTGGACAGTCCCAACTTCATACAGAGTTGTCATTTACACTTCCGGTATGATCTGATGCAATTCTTTCAATTTGAGATGTTTATTCGCACGAATTGCTTCCTCCGTTCTCTGAAGAAGGGCATCAGAGATCACAGATGGTAGACCTGTTCTTTGTTCATGAACATCGGCCCTAC
Source organism: Trichonephila clavata (assembly GCA_019973975.1). NCBI lineage: Eukaryota > Metazoa > Arthropoda > Arachnida > Araneae > Nephilidae > Trichonephila > Trichonephila clavata. The sequence continues at coordinate 3,933 of BMAO01027967.1, forward strand.
CTTCAGAGAAATGACGACACCATTTCGTTACATTTTGTCGATACATAATGTTCCTATAAACAGAAACAATCTCTTTGTCAATATCCGCTGGTCGCTGACCTTTTGCATGAAGAAAACGTATGACGGAGTGCACTCGGCATTTGGTGGGATTCTGAATCGGTGCAGCCGCTTTAACCACGACCTACTCCAACCAGAATCAACGTTGAAATGCCGAGCTACCGCGAGGAGAAAGCTAACGGTTCAAGGTTAACACCTGTTTTCTCAACTTGCTTACCAAAACTTTTCTTTTCCTCTGGCGTACGATGTATCTTTACTTTTCGAAAAACCCTCGTACATGCCAATTTTCATTGTGATCGGTTGTGAACAGTATATATATATATATATATAGAGAGAGAGAGAGAGAGAGAGAGAGATTTTCATTCTAGACGCTTAGCTTACAACTCATATTCCTTAACTAAATATTTCGCTTGCATTTCCTTTTTTTTACAATTTACTTTATTTTTGATAGTTAATAATCCTGTAAAAACAAAATACTAATAATTAATATTATATTTCCTATCATCCTTCACATATTGTTGATAGAAGAAAATTTTCAAACTATAGCAACATAGCCATTTCTCCACAAATACAAAAGCTCAATTATATTTGGTCACTTGGCTTAACGCAAATTCAAATATTTAAACAAGGCCTATATGCTTAAGTTTATCACATTTGTCAGAGTTTGACCAACGTCAATATAAGCTTAAAATAGCAGGATTAGGTAAACTCAGAAGCCTGATCCATAGCAATTTACGATAAGACTTCTGACATTCTCGTGGAAGATAGGGTGTAAATTGTATGTTAATCACGGCTCTGTATCTGTGTATTCGTACTTCACTCTACGAAATGTAAATAAGCATTAGAACTGTAACGCCGACGAAGAATGATCAAAACTATTAATGTTTTGTTTTTCTCTTTTTTCCCCCATCAGCATTTTAATAAATTCAGCAAAAAATGTGGAGCATCAAATTTTATTACTTCTGATTTCATCCTTCTTGAGAAAACAAGATTGATTGTAATGATATTTTATCAAGATGCTTCTCGGACAATAGCGCTTATAGAATTTCTTTTTAATTTCCAGATTTCATTTTAAAAAAATACAGAGAGTAGAATTTTTAAGAAAAATAAGCAATTTTCAAGATATCTGTCAAAAGGTATTGAATCTTTGATCAGAAATTTGTCATGATTTTGACAGAAATATTCAGTCTAATTTTTAGAATTGATCGTTTTTCCTACATAAATAAATCCAATTCGTTGTTTACTTATTCGTTTAAATACCACATCTCAGCATGCAGAATAAAGCAAAAATCAGATGCAATACAATTGTATATGCGTTTATGTGATATAGTCTACATTATATTAATGCCAGATTTATATGCATATGTTAATTAATGGATTATAATTATTTATTCATAACCATTATTTTATTGAACATAAGTTTCAAGAATTGCAAAAAACTTCAAAAAGTTGTATTATCTAAATTAGACAATCAATTATTAAGTTTCTTACCATCATTAGATATATTTAAACATTTCCTACATTTCTTCAAATCTTCCTGAGTAATACTTATTACCTCTTATAGCCTATTAATTTAATTTTTTTCTAACAAACTTTTCCTTCTTGAATAATTAACTATAGTTTTTTTTCACTCTAACTGGTCAATTAATCAATCTTGTCTACATTATTGTCATGCCGGTTTCTGCTATTGCGTTAGGCAAGGCATCAACAATGATCACCCTGCTGATAATTCGTAGTAAAGACAAGCATCATTGCACCCTTGATATTGATACTTGTCCTCCTTCAAATGAACCAATGACGTATTTAGGATACGTGAAGTGGCAATATGACTGTGACGGCAATATGTGTCCTTTAGGATTCTAGCAGCGAGGACCTCTGAGATCATGAGAGGTATTCTACATGACCTAATCCAATCTTGCGTGGAAGTGATGAGTTCATTAGAATGACTCAATGTGCTCTGATAAACCACAATCCAGTAAAATTCCGAATCACGTTGGTGGAATTCCTACATATATTGTACAAGTTAAGAACGATTTTCATGCAATCAACTTGCTGCTGAGAAGAATGTTGTTGAATGTTTTCTTGTACACAAATTAATAATATCATCATATTATTGTTCAAAAGTTCAAAAATGCCCATAAGTTGTATATCTTAAGATGCAGTACCTCTGATGCAAATCGGAAGCATTTTGTAAGCGCTGCCAACTTGGTCTAGGAATATTGTAGACTAGCAGTGTAATTGTAAAATAGTCCTCCAAACCAATGGTTCTTAAACTCTGGTCCGCAGTGCCTTACTATGAGATTCGCGGAGTCTGTCATGTAATGTTGAGATTTCCTTCTTTTACACACTCAGAAAAACCTCGTTGAAAAATTGAAAGATGTGTGATACTAGACTAGATCATTTAACTATCTCGAACGAAAAAACTCCACTAGAATGTGTATTCTGATGAAGAATATTAAGTCAGGGGGATGTTCAACTGGGTGGGTCGTGATGTGTTACTGATACATAAAGGGGGGGGGCTGCGTCGATCGAAATTTAAGAATCGCTGGTCCAAAGGATTATTCACAGTATGCAAATTAATCACGTAATTCATTGATTTATAAAACTGTTTGTTTTCTTTATTTGGACATACATGATAACTGACATAAAGAGTAAAAATTTAATTTTAATTCTTGCACAGAATCGTAGAAACTTGAAAGCTAACAAATTTACATCCATCATGCCTGAATATAATGAAGTTTCTTGTCCGCAATTAGGTTTGAGTAGATGAACTGCCTTCCTAAGTATGTTTTGCAGTATTCAATTCATTCTATCAGAATATCTGTTATATTTTATTTATATATGCTTATTTGATTTTCTCATAGTTTTTTAGACAATTGCTAAGAAATATAAGTATCTTCAGATCTTATTTATAATTTAGGATCTCTTCTACATTTAGATCATTGTTGAAAAAAAAACTATTTTCCTTACGTGCTGTATTTAAGGCCTTCAAAAATCATATTAACCTTGAATTTAACAATTTAGTCCAAAGCCTTTTATAAAGCAATAGGTGATCTTAAAAAAATGTGTTATAAAATAAATCAGTCATGTACAAATACATCATCGAGAGTATTCTTTCAAAACTCATTAAAACGACCGTGTATAAAAGATTTGTAAATATACTTAAACTTATACTAGAAGAGAAAACATGTTCAAGTGTGAATATTTTAAGATAAAATAAATATTTTACGGTACATTAATTTTTAGCATAAAGTCTTATTTATCATGCTTCAATAATCAATTTATTTATTAAAAATATTAAAGGTTCCAGAAATACTAAAACTACGTTTATTGTTAAACGTTAAAACGATAAAGTGTCCACATCCATATTTATATTATAAAATATTCATAACTTCAACAGATGAAAAAACAAGTTATGTAAAAATGTATTATTTTAATCTCTTTGTGAAAGTAATAGGAATTTTTCTTCACTGATATTTATGTGAAAAAGTATAATAAAAAAAATTGAGTTATCTTTTTCAAATAGATTTATCAAAAACAAATGCTAAACAAATTAGCAATTCTTTCAAATAATGAATAAATTCTTTTAAATGTATATTATTACATGCAGTTTTGAAGATAAACGAATGAAAATGAGTCATTATTTAGACCTAAAAAATAACACATTGCTAAATTCTCTGGAGTGATTAGAAATACGATAGATAGTTGCTTCATTAATTATATCAAAAGAATTTGTTAAAACATAATGTCAAAATAATTTAAATTATGAAGGTGTGAAAAGTTCGTTAAGATGATGAATAATGTATGACGAATATTGAAACAGAGGAATTTTGAAAAGAAATAAATGAAATTTCAAACCATTGTGACTATCAAAGCTCAAATTGTTACTAAAAAATTTTAATTTATTTTAACAAATGATATAAATGTAAGAAATACAATTATTGATTAGCTATAATTAAAAAATAATGAAAATTCAAAATTTAGTTAATTTTACAATATACTTTGTTGTAAGTGAAAAGATAAATTTTAAATAACATATGTTTTGAGTAATTACTAAAAGAATCTACATAATTGCAATTTTATATTTATATATTTTACCTACATAATTGCATAAATATATATATACTCCAAACAATTTAAAACAATGTTTTCTTTATTGTATCTGGTGCCTTCCCCCATATTAGCATAGGATCTGGATTATTCGCCTTATTAAGCCGAGATTTGGCTGCAAAAAGAAATACATAAGCCCTTTGTTACTTCTTCCAGGTAATATTTCTTTCAAACCCACAACTGAAAATTACATCTACTTCTTCTATTAAGATGGACGCATATAAAGAATTATTTCCAGACCGTCAATGATCATAAAAACATCTTCGCACCCCACTAGCTGATAATTTCAATTTTTTGCATCCCAGTCATTTTAATTCAGCTGATATTTTACCTATTTTGCGTTTAAATAGCTTGGTAGGGATCATGCACAGGTTTTGTAATGTATGAGTGATATGGAACACAATGATTAATCCCTGAAACCCATCTTTTGAATTCAAATTTGCACCTGATTATTTGGATCAAATTATGCTAACATCAGTTCATTATAAACTAGCCAATTTTCTGTCTTACAATTATGATACATCTTAACGAATAAACAAAATGCCACCTTAGATCAAAAAGGGCACCAATAAGCGCAGATCAAAAATTGTACAAAATATTCCTCAAATACAAAGATAATTTCGTTAATGGACGTCTTGAGAACATTCCGAGGAATGGTGTTTGTAAATATCAATTATTATACAGCAGATTCTCTTATATAGCTTCTGAAGTGTTAGAAAAATCTATCACTGTTATACTCATAATATACGCATCACCATCTGTAGTTGTGACAGGCTGGTGCAGTTAGAGAGAGAGAGAGTACCGTCGATCAGACGTTTACATCTCTATGTATTAATTATAGATTCATAAAGATGTTGATTGGTTATGTTTTACAGAATAGCCGATTTCTCGTTAAATATAATCCAAATTCTATGAAGCAACACTCCTTCCTCGGTCAAAATAAGAACTTGTTCAAATGACACTGTGTTTTTCTTTCATCCCAAAAAGAGCTATTTCATTTCTAAAATCAGGTTTCCATTTTAGTTTATATAGCGCTTGTTAATGGAGTTATATGCATCCATGATCAGGATACACACATACATGGATTTGTTTACTCTATCAATTTTCTGATAAGGTATTATTTAAATAATTATGCTTTCCTATATATTTATATATGATATACGATTTAAATATCAATTAGTATAAATATTTATATGTAAATATTTATGTAATTTATATTAATGTGACATATATGTTTATATGGTACACCAACGCTCAAGATAACTCGCCTAGTTGGCAACCCTGGTTTCCCATTTGTCATACACACTGAAATAACAACAATGTGCTTCCTTTCACATAATATCCTCAATACCATTGCGATATGCTTAAGTACCGGTTATGTAACTTATCTACCGTAGTATAATATATAAGACCAGGAAAACTTATGGCCTGAGAGACCTTTACTTATCTTAAAATTTTCTAAGCAAACTAAAGCAGAGAGTTCATACTTTTCCGCAAATAATGTCTTTATTTCCTCGTAGTCTTTTAGTTGTCGTCACAAATACAAACTAAAATATTTTCAATTTTCTCGTTTATTAAATTTATTAAAAATTCAGAATTTAATTCTTTTGGCTGATTGTTGTGCTTATAAACCCTCTTTCTGCCGAATCAAAAAATATATTCCATTTTTGTTTCATCTTATCTCCGATCTTCTACATAAGAATAATCTCTGCTTTTCCTATTATTTTTCTTTGCACTCCTCTTCTCTCGCTCGCCCCGGGGATTTAAGGGGAAGTAGGTAGCATGATATATCTTCACGGTAAAAAGAGTACATTAAATGTTTACTTTAATAAACACGCGCCTAAAAAGTTTTCAATTCAAAACTAAGAGGTGAAAAGGAATATACAGAGAGGAAGAGAGTTGAAAACTGTGGAGTGGTTGCCGACCCGAGCATGACTGCCAACTGTAGCAGAGCAAAATTGCTTTAGCGTACGATCAGTTAGCCAAAACTTATGCTAAAATCAGATCCCCTCTTCCGAAAAACGCGCAAAGAATTTATCACTTCAAATATTAGGAGAGCATATTGATTACAAGAATTTACTCAAATATTTCTTAGAAGTTATTAAAACAAAACATCCTTAGTCTAAAGTGTAACAGAAAACAGAAGAAAATTGCATATGCAAATCAACGTTCATGATGTCAAAAACCAGAAAAAAGTTATAAGCGCGGAAATCGTGATTTCTTACAAGCTGCTCTTTTCTTTGTCTCGGAAGAAAAAATCAACCTTTTGGATGTTGTTTTGAGAAAAGGTCACTGTAAAATGTCCCGTCAATTGATTTACCGTAATTCATCGTTTGGAGAGTTATCGAGAGCCTGGAAACCGGGCAAGCACAAAGAACTGTAGCGAATATTGATGGAGTGGTTTGAAGGTCCATTGCAAGCCTCTGGAATCAATTCCAATAACTCGAGCATGTACGACATTGGACAGAACAAGGTCATCCTTATGCTACCTCTGCAAATAATGACCATACATCTTGTTAACAGCTGATCAACTCAGAGCAGTCAATGCAACTTAGATTCTGAATTCCCTCGAATTCAAAGACAGTTTCTTTTGGCAAATGGATAAAGAATTTCAAGCGATTGATCTGTATTCCCGTAGGCCAGCGTTTCTCAAACTGTGGGGCACGAGTCCCTAAGGGGGGGAGGGTTGATGACCCTGCATTGGGACGTGAGCATCTCGAAAAGGATTATATAAATGAAGGATTATATAAAAAATTATTAATTAACTAAGAGGTAGCAAAACAAAATACATCCTAACAATATAAAAAATAAAATAAACACACTTATAAATGTATCAATACTGCACAATGTATTTGATACAGGCACCTGTACGGTATATAATTAAAATCGCGTATTGTAGCTTTAGCATCAAAGTACATTATTATTAAATAAAGTGGGGTGCGATCAAAATTATGATTGAAAATTGGGTTGCAAATATTGAAAGTTTGAGAAGCACTGCCGTAAGCCAAGAAGGTGTATTTCGTTGACCACAAGACACGGTGAAACCTATAGAAAATGGGCTACTGAAGAAAGAAATTGGAAACAAATTGAGTGGAGTCCAGTGTTATTTACAGAGGAGTCACGATTCAGTTTAGAATATGACACCAGACATGTTTTAGTATGGCAAGTAAAGGGGCACTCGAAATAAAAATATATTCGTTCAGTAAAGATCACATTATAGATTAGGTGTTTTGGTGTTATTAGCTGGAATTAGAATAGGTGGATATACTGACCTGCATATTACTTGGAACAGCAATTTGTCGATTCAAAGTAATGCAGACGAGATCTTGAGACCCCATGTTCTACCTTACGTTGCAGTAACTGGTGATTCATTTCTTGTATTGAAGGTTAATACCAGATCTCATACAGCTCGTCAAGTCAAAAACTATCTTGCAGCTGAAATAATATAGCGTATACAGTGTCCTCATACTTTCCTGATTCTAATATAAGGTGGCATGTTTGGGATACATTCAAATAACACGTTATTGTAAGAGCAAGACCTTCCGTAACTGTCCAATACTTGAAGATTGAGCTTCATCAAGAGTGAAACAGTATTCCCAAAAACTCATCAATAATCTCACCGCATACATGCTAAGCAGAATTGCGACAGTCTTAATGGTCCGGGGGGACCACACACCATATTAAACGTTCTGTACCAATTCCAGACAAGCCATTTTTTTGTCATTTACATGTAGTTAAATTGTTACTATACAGCATTATTTCATATTCTGTATACCATTCCTAAAACTTCAAATTCTTGTATAATTTTTTTTGCTTCTTTTCTATTTCTGCATTGCATTTGGTTTCACCTGTATTCTCCATTTTATGCCCATACAAGACTATCATGCAATGGCCTTTTGACTTTTTTGCTCGCTCCCCTATTTATTAGCTATATATATATATATATATAATCCATAAATAGATACAAATAGTTGTAAACCTAAGTATAATCAGTCAAGATAGTGAGAAATATTAGCCACAGTAGAACAATAACAAACTCTTGGCCTTAAGAAGCAAGATTGCAGGTTTAAACAAAGTTTTCTGACTAGTCAACCTTCACCAACCATCTGCCTATACACTGGTCCATAAGAAGAGGAAGAAATATTATAGAATGTAGTTATTACTAAATAAAATACATAATACTATTGACATAACGATACAATTTAAAAGGCTACGTGTACTTACAAGTATAAGATAAATGTATAAAACTAAAAGATGAAACTTACTTTTTGAGCACAGCATTATGTTATGTTTCCAACCAAATACGAAGGAGCATTAATATTGTCGCATAACAGTAAAAATAATAAATTATCATAAAATAATAAAAAATTTATATATACTCAAGTATATATATATATATATATATATAGACATTTTAAAACCATAAAATTTGATATAAAATTTAATGAAAAATAAAAGGACCCCTAATATACATATATTCGTACATATATTTATGTAAACTACTTAAGATCTTGTTTACGACTGAAAGTACTTAATTTAATTCATTAGTATAAAATATAAAACTTTTCAAAAGCACATAATTCTTTTTTTTTCTGAAACAAAAATAAATATGCTTACATTTCCGGTTTTTACGACTCATTAACTCAAAGAATTATGAATATTTTCTATTTCATTAATTTTGGCAAACTGAATTTGGCATATACACAACAATTTGAAAAAGAAAATTTAATCCCAAACAAGAATATTTATTTTACTTCTTCCCTTATGCGCTCACAAATTTAATGATTTTTTTTATTAATCCTTTTAGTTATTTTAAATGAAATTAATTATATATTTAATTTGATTTTACTCATTTGAGTGCTGGAATATAAATACTACTTTTCTTATTCTGTTCATTTATTAATCTCAAGATTTTATTCAAAATCAGTAAAACAATTATTCCAAAGAAATTAATTTTTTGTGCATATACTAAGCTTTAAAATTAATATTTTCTTAGAAATACATTTAATTTGTGCTGTTTTAAGATCATTAAGAATTTATAAATAAAGGTCTTATTTTTATTTTTTAAATGAACATATTTTGCCATAAATTCAAAGCTCTTGAATATTAATGAAAATAAAACGATCAGTTTATGTTCATTTATTAAAATTCTGGGTGAAATGTAGCTTAATTCTTAGGATTTCTTTAGTTTAGTTTTTAAAGTATAAAAAAGGAAGTAGTTACATGTTTACCATCGTTATCAGAAACATTGATTATGTTAAAAACTTTTTTATGTATTCTAGAAAATCGGAAATGAATCTAAAATCACTTTTTCGTGATCCCGTTCATTGAAACATCATAAGCGTGAGTAAAATGACATAGAATCGGAACAACATAGTAAAATATACGTTTTCTTTATCTGTGCGAGAATTATTTTTTTGATCAGTGCTTCAAAAAACAAGCTTTTTTACGGTGTGCGTAATAAGTAGAATTATAAGATATTTCTCCGATTTTTCAAATGAGGAACAAGGAATGATAACAGAATGATAAAGTGTGATATAAAAATCATACATACTGACTTTACTGAAACACACATTTATGAACGAAGTCTGTACTACACTGATATGTAGTTGTAGAAGTTCAGTGTGCCACCCGTTTGAGCTGAAAAACTACACTTGAAAACCATTTTTATAAAATGAAATGTGGAAACTTCTATCTCCAATAATCTTAAAGTAATTAATCAAATGACAAACTTAATACATTAAGAAAAAGCATCGATGTTCTTTTTTTCTTAAAACAATATATAAAGTGTTTTTTTAGCTAATTCCATTCATCCATATAAGTGTGTTGCCGAATTCGAACAACAAATTCAAAAATATGACAGTAAGCAGCATGGGAAAGACAAATCAATATAGATGATGATGAATGCCCAGAGGAACCGAGCTCACCCGAAGAGGGTTTAGAGCAACAACCGATCCCTCGGGTAACAACCACCCTCACATCCAGATTTTATTGCAAAAAAAAAAAAATCAAAGTTTACATTTTAAACAATTTCAACTTTTTTACAAATACAAAAGAAATAGTAAAAATATACAAAACAAATGCACCATAAAGAAAAAAAAAGACAGAAAACAGGAAGCATAAATAATTACATTAAAAAAAATAGTTTCTTTGGAATCAAATTTCCAGTTGATGACACACCACTTCCTGTTGATATTTTCCCGCCATTTGGTTCCTCAGTTTTCAGAAAAAAGAAATGATTCATCAAAAGGAAGATTACTTTTTTTTTTTCCAGATCTCCTCTCCCATTTTTTTTTTTTTTAAAGAAACATAAAAGAAGATAGTAGCAGTTAAAAATAAATAAATAAAGAGAGAAAAGGGAGGGGGGAGATAGATTATTGGATTTTATTGGAGATATCATTTTTTGTTACAAAAATTAATAAAATTAAATTTTAAAAAAAACAACAGGAAATTATAACCTGAAAGTATACTAATATTGTAAACTAAGAGTTAAACCAGGAAGCTGCAAAAAATTGTGAAATATAAATAGGGTTTAGACATAAAAAGAGAAAAAAAAAGAGGGTGAGAAAAGAAAAAAAAAGACAGGAAACGTTTGTGGAAGAGGAGGGGGAAAAACCGCTTGTGTGTGACCACAAAAGAGTACCGACCAAACCCCCTAAGGAATCTGATCCCGGACTGTAGAGGCAATTTTAATACACATGATTTTAGTTTAGAGTGAATGGAGGGATTTTTGACGATAGATTGGAGCCAGGCTTTTTTAGCATTTTGAGATGGAGAAACCAAATGGAAATCTTTAGTCAGAGGACAGGCGAAAACATAATGGTCAGCGTCCCCCACAGAACCACAAAGACAATTGGGAGTAGCTTTTAATTTGAAACGATGCAAATAAGAAACAAATGGGCCATGGTTTGTTAAAAATTGGGTAACGTAACTGGAATGGAGATTAATATCTAAACTGGGTTTGGGAAAGAAGGATTTGGCTCTTAAGCCAGTATCAGAGTTTGACCACCAACTCTCCCAGTCCTCAATTAATTTGTTTTGAAGGATTTTGATGACATAAGAGCGAGGGGCGGGGACACTCACCTCAACACCATTAGTAGTAGCGACTTTAGCAAAATGATCTGCAATATCATTAAAAAAATTATTATTATGAGCCTTAACCCAGAAAATATTATAAAAGTTGCGGTACAAAGAGAGTTTATTCTTAATTAAATTAAGATAGGCAGATTTATTGTTAGGACTTTTAAGGAGAAGAATGGAAGATAAACTATCAGTGTAAATATTAATTTTAACATTTTTAGCAACCGCCCATAGGACGGAAAAGCCAATTGCAGACAGTTCCGCCTGGAAAACAGTATTGTAGGGTTTTAATTTAAAAGAATAGGTCCCAAAAAGGGACCCCCGATAAAAAATGCACACCGCAAACCCGGTCTCACTGCCACATTTTGCAATCCATGGAGTTTTACATTTTTTTAATGCGTTAGTTCTCTTTATTATGGGTTTTCATTATAGAGATAAAGAAATAGATACATAATGCTTTATTGCGTAATTTTTACATTTGTGGTGATAACGTTCGACAAGAAATGATTATTCCAGTTTTTACGATGATTTACTTATACAATAATACCAAATGCGCTATTATAATCCTTCTCATGAACAAAAAAAATGGCTCTCTTAATAAATTGTAATTGGAACTGCTTAGTGTTAATACTATGGCCTTGGCACTAGGGCTAAATTCATAGTTGAATTCAAAATTGATGTGGACTTGCTAATATGGTCCTTTCTTATTCTTTTTGATAACATTCCGCTACTTAAAAAACTTATTTTTTAAGCAAAAAAAAAAAAAAACCATCTGATATTTCTTAGTGCTCCATCCAGAAAGAAATTTAACAGTTGATTATATTTCTTAATATAAATTCATATTTTTTCTTACTGAAATTTTGTTTATGCAAGCAAAGAAAATCCTAAATGAACTAGATGTCTCCAAAACAGTCAAATGGAAGAAATTAAAGAGAGACAGGAGATGCTAATAGAGATAAATGAGTTTATCAGAGCAAGAAAAAAGTTACATTTCCTCTTTTAAAAACTTTTTTCTGATTCAAATTGGAATACGTCAAATCAGTATTATGATTAAATCATTAGCTCGCAAATTAATTTTAATTATTTTTTGCATTTATTACCTAGTTCATTCATTGCTTAATGGAATATTTTTTTCCTCTTCGTTAGAGATATTTGCTTTCATTATATTCCTCAGTCTGAGAGTTTGTAATACAGTGTATTCGAAGAAGGAAAATTATTTAGCTTTTAATTTGTCTTCTGAATATTTCATCGCCGAACATCCGATTAATTAAAATTAATTAAACGTCACTATAAGAGGGGCTTGCAAGTTTTTTTTTTAAATATTTGCATAATTTTTTTTCCAAAAAGTGTTTTCGATAATGTAAGTTCATGAGCTGATGAAATATAGGTAGTAGTAACACCACTTTGTATTTTAAATTTGCTAAGCTTAATTCAGTGTATTATGATGATAGATCTTAATCAGATTCTACGAAACAAATTTGAGTGTATATTATCATTAAAAAAAAGGTGGACATCATTTAATGATCACATATACACGAGCGGTGTATCATTCTTCTATCTCAATGTTAGGTATTTAAACAGAGATTTTAAATTATGATAAATGCACCATTAATGATATATCATAAAGGAAACAGCAAAATTTTTCGTATATGTTTTTTTAACAACTAATTTTATAAGTAACATTTATGTCGTATAAAACATGCAATGTTGACTTGTAAATTACAGTAAAAAAGAGATACATAAATGCACAAACGATTATTAGAAATAATAATATGAATAAGCTTTGGATATATTAATATTTGTCTGACTTTAAACGGGTCAATTTCATTTGAAATTTTAGAAGTTCTTAACTTTTAAAATTGCTCAACTAATTTGAAGACACCCAGTATTTATATTAATTGTTATATAGTGGATGACTTTGGAAACATAAACACGTTATTGATGAGTATATTCAATTATTGCCTAAACATATATAATATCTTAACAACATTTGTAATGGATGTCCTGTGTCATCCATTAATGTGAGAGGGTTGGAAGGAAGATTAGCCATAGTCAATACAAATTGTATTTATTAACAATTCTCAATTACGACACAAATTCAACAACCTCAATTGAGAAATGCACCAATTCATAAATATGAGGGTAACTACGAAGTAGACAAGATAATTGGAGAAATAATAAATTGGATCACTTACACTTAACAGTTCCCGGCAGTACAACTTCTTATATTTGAAGATAATTTCTAAAATAATCCAAACCAAAACTGACGAATCCGATTTAACAACTAATTGAACAAATCGTCAATCTTAATATTAATCAAATAATCTACGAAATGTTTCTAGCCTCTCTCTCTCCTACTTAAAAGTTTAGTCTTTAAATACAAGCCTTGATTTGAATAATCACATTTTCTTCTTCGGAGGAGGAAAGTTTTCAATAAATAAATTTTGAAGACCCAATATTCCCAATAATGACTATTACTAAGAATTACGCAAATAGACCCTTTACAATTGACTAAACGTGCTACATATAAAAAAAAAATTAGAAAGCTTTATTACTGAAAAAAATCACGACAATTAATGGATAACACATGGCATAGTTTTAAAATCACTACAATATTTAGTTGGTAAATTTTTAAATTTACCAACTACATGAACATAACATAATGATTAAAATTTATTTTTGTGGCTAATAATAAAATACTGAATAGTATACTTTCAGACATTTCGAAACCATACTATAAAATTTAGTCATTAAAAACTCAGAAAAAATTATATGAGAAAAATATTTAATATAAAATAATAATGAAAACATATGAACAATTGCAATTTTTCTTTCTTGCTCTTGTTTAAATGATTTTTCCCTCTGTTACACTAAATACTTTGTTATACTAATACATATAATGGAGAAGAATGAACAGATTGTCACAAATAAATTAGCAAACATTATACTTAAAATGAAAAGAAAGAAAAAAGTCTAAGATATTCTACTTATTATACCATTTAAGAAAGAATTTGTAGAAATATGCTAAAAGCAGTATCAATGCAAACACTAAGCTCCAGAATTTTCTGGTTAAGTTTTAGATTATTTTGAATTAAAATTAGTAAGACATTTTCGCTTAACGCAACTATAATGAATCAACAATGAATGATGGAAATCAATTCCTTTATCAGTAAAGCCATGAATATTAATCTCTAACCTGTGAAAAATAATACTTGTTTTAAAGCGGCAATGCCATCCAAAAACTATTTGATACAAATGATGAAAAAAACAATTTTCAAATTCTAAAGCACCTTAGTATTCGATTCTATGAAGTAGCAAAATGCTGGCAACTTAAAAAATTATTTTAATGCTTTGAGTAAAATTATATATCAAATGAAAAATTTTCATTTTTTTAACATCTATTAAAATATAACCTTAGCGCATAGTTATTATCAAAAAGTCTAATAACTTTATAACAAAAGATAATTTTATTATTACTTAAATATGCGTCTAAAGAATTCCTGATTTATAAAATGATTAAATGAAAAACGTTACTCTTTGTCATCTATTTATAACAGATCAATTGATAATTTTCAGTGGGCAATACATGACTTAAAGTAATATAAATCATTCAACTGGAATTAGAGATCACTTTAATTAAGAATTTGTTATTAATAGCCACTTAACTAAGCATCCCATCATTATCAAGACAACTAAAACAGAAGGTAAGAAGGGTTATCAATCAGCCGCCGCATTTTTAATCGATCAATCAATACGCTAATTACATATATTTTGCCATTAATATGTTACACTTAAGCAATAAGTATGATATTTGATACTGCTATCAATAATTTCCTAATAAAGAGAATGTAAAACAAGTTTAATATGAATTTTCTCATGTGTAATTTATTTAACTAATATGTTAACTAAAAAAGAGAAAAGTAACTATGGCAACATATTCGAAAAAAAATTTTAAACTTATTCACATACAATATACCTAAAATGTAAAATATTTCCTTAAAATTACTTGTTTCATCTACTGAACAACTTTCAAGCAATAATAAAAAAAAATTTAATTATCATAATTTGATACTTTTAAGTATGATTTTTATGCTGGAAAATTTATGCTTCCTATGTTTTTCAAAATATTTAAAGTATGCATTTTTCTGGAAAAGTAAATGCAATATTCTTAATTTTTTTAGCAAATATTATCAGGTCTTACAAAAAAAATGTTGAAATATTCATTATAAAATATTTATTTCAACATTATATTTTAAAGCTAAAAACTCATTTTTGCATGAAATTTAACACTAAATATAAAATATTAATGAAACACTTTGGAATTCTTATGTACTTTGTTTGGAATTTTTTAAACAAATAACAACTAAATTTATTGAACAATTTTGATCATTTAAAAAAAATTATCTGAATACATACAAACATACGCACATAAACACATACGCCAATTTTTTTCAGGTCCTTTGTTGTTGTTAACATACAGGTGGCAGTACGATTTAGCTCGGCATCATCTCACTTTAAAGGGGGAACACCCTGTGGAGTCAGGAGCCTTCCACCTGTCCTCTCCCTAAACCAACCTCACGAGAGGACTTGCAGCTCTACACGATCATTTTTACATAATTTTGAAATAACACTGTTCAGCACCATACTTTCCTATACGAATTCTTTGTTCTAGATCGCGAATGCCCATTATTTTCAATTCTAATTTTTACTGTCAAATCGGTTTATGCCCATACATAAGTGAAGAGCTTGGTCTGATCCATGTCTTGTTTACTTTGTATTCTGAAGTTACGGGGAATACCCTAATTTTATAATCACTCTTTTCTTTGCTTTTTTGTAATCCAACTTAAACACATCATTTCGTTCTTCTATATAATTTGGTTTTATGTTAAAGTATTTATTACATTGAGGATGCAATAAATACTTTCAATAAAGCTCTAAATGCTCAAATTAGAGGTGTTTCTTTCTTTAAATTTCGATGGGGATATTTACCGTATCATTTGTGTTGATGATTATTTTTTACTATTAAAAAGGCAACACGTGGTTTCAGTGGAGACAAAAGACATAGGTGAGCTTAGGTTCGAGTTGTGAAACTGCAGTTAACTGAAGAAAGGTGAAATCAGCTATCAACATCTAATTTAATTAGTGAGGGCTTGAAATTTGCTTATGTATGGAATAATATTTTCTTACTCATAATCCTGGCATAGAGCATGCTTTAAAATTCCGGAGTAATCTCAAGTTTTGTGTTGCTTAATCTCAAGAATTTCATAAGCAACTTCAGAAACAAAAAAAATAAATAAAATAAAATAAAAATAAAAACAACAGCTACTAATAACAGATTTGTAACAACAAAAAAAAAACAATACAGGCCATTTACAATGAAGGAAATTCTTCATTTGATTCAAAGCCTAGAGTTGTGATTGACACATATCTGACCTATCTACTGATAATGGTAGTTTTAAAACAGCTTGTAATAAGCTTGCATATTTCTTATCAATTAGTGATCAAGTAGTTTTATTTCTAATTTCAATTTCAATTTTTATATGATGCATGTATTTGTTAAGTGTTGAATGTAAACAGAATTTTCACTGTTTACTAATTTTTAATTTTCTTGTAATTGAAAATTGTTATTTTTTTATAAATATCTAATATGGATTTTATCATTACTTTCTTACACGTTTTGTTGGGTAAAATACTTAGAGATTTTTTTCAACTTACACTATTTTTTAAAGTTGTGGAACATATCCCCAAATTTTTAATTTATGTCGCATGTAATTTTTCAGCATTGTTTTTTGCACGGTTATCTAAGAAACGTATCAACCGTGTTAAAAAAGAGTAGGGTATATATTTTTTATTCATTTTAATTAAAGATAAATTCGTGTAATCTACATTTAACAAAACCCTTTTTTCATATATTTTATACACAGTAATAGTTTACTAAGATACTTTTCATCATAATTATTTTCTCATGCGATTGTTTCTATGAAATCTCTAAGAGTTGATGAATTGTAGGAATAATAAATAACTTGAAGGTATGAGTGGTACTATTTTTGAAAATCTTGATATTTTCAATATTTGTTTTATTTATAATTTATTACATTAATGTTATACAGGGTGGTTCATTAAGTTGTATACAGTTTCAATAAATAATAAAATTACTATAAATAAAAAAATGTAAGAAATTATATGTGACCTGTAACAAAACCTGCTTTTTTTCCTAATCTATTTATTTCTGTTTTAATTCTATTTTATATTCCTAGTTTTATATATTTCTAAAAATTTATATTACTTTTATTTGAATAAATTTTCACATTACACTAATTTTAATTTTGAAGGGGAGTTATATTTTTACATAAATATGTAACATGCATTTTTTTTACATATTAATTCTTTACACGTCTTTTTTGGGAAAATATATATTTAAAGCCTTCTCACATAACATA